>BOPN01002489.1:85000-102500 GCA_017312705.2 Penaeus japonicus
GGGAGATTTCCTAAGAGCTCAGACAGGCCAGGGCTTCGCTCTGAACCGCGCCCCTTGAGGTCGGTCTCAAGTCTTGGCTGCTGACAAAAAATATGAGCTTGTTAATAGGTTAATAGCATGCTTGTGTCAGCAGATAGAATATGTGTCTGTATAATATTAAGCCACTTAGATCATCTGTAGTTGTAAATACACTTAGCAAAAAGCCCTTCGCACAAGCTGTCGAGGCGGTACCATTTGGAGCCGAGGTCTCCCACTCTCTGGCCAGCGCCAACGCACGTCGCAGGCTTCAGGTGGACGGACGGGCGGTCGTGGCTTCGGGAGAGAGAGTCACAGCGCCCAGTGAGTCGTGGCAGCCATGTTGTGTGGCCGATTCCACACTGATAGATTTGCATCTCGGTGTCACTGCTGATGAACATGCGTTATGTATTCTACTTTCCACCTTTAATGTATAAGGACTATGTAAGTGCTCATCCCACGTGTAGGTCATAAAACTGACTTTCATCCTCACCAATCTTCCGAGTACAACACACCGCATATGTCATGTCATGTCATGTCATACCACCTTTTTCATATGCAACTCCTTTGTCTCTCATACATAAAGCACCTGCTGCTTACTGATGTTATAGGTTGCCAGTAATTTTCATCGACTATAGTATGAATAATCACCATCTTGTATGTGTTAATTGGTACATTATGACAAAGAAAAGTCCCGTGAACACAGACTGGCAGGCAGAGATTTAGCTCCGATATCGAAACACGTTATTTCGAATTGCAGCTCATACTCCAAATCGGAACAGATCTCACTCGTTTATGCTCGATCATGCTTCACATCAACTAAAGTCTTCACATTGCCAATTTCAATGTTTTGTTTCTTGTTTTCTCTAAGATTGTTTAAAAAAAGATGCTTGTTTTCTTCTGTGTTATCAGTTTACTCTGATGAATTCAAGAACTTTCTTGTAGTGCTCTTAGTGGATCAACCGATTGATAGAAAGTTATATCTGTAATGTAAGACGTAGATGAAACGACTTATTTTATCATTGTGGTTATTGCTCATATATTCCTCCTCTTCTTGTTGCTATTGCTTCTACTTTTAATACTACCATTGCTACCACCATACTTCTGTTTCTTATACAATGTTGCAAGTGCCACTGTTACCAATGATGTTTATGATAATGAGATCACTCATACATGAAGGGTCTTTAATGTTCTGTTCTAATTTGTAAAATACATAAATAAATGTAATTGGATTTAGAAGTTATTCTCCCGAGGACTGCATCATCCCCCCTCCCATCCCTCCCCCCCTCTCATTACTCTCTTCAGATACATTATCATCTGAGGTCTTTCTCATATTAAGTGCTGGTGAACGATTTTACTTTTCGGAATGAGAGGTAGGAAGTACCTCTATCTGCCCGTCATCTTTCGCTCTTTTCCTTTCAACTCTCTTCTCTCTTTCTCTCTCTTTTGCTCCCTCTCTTGCTCTCTCTCTCGCTCTCTCCTTTTTCTCTTTCTCTCTCTCATATTCACTTTCGTTTATTGCCTACCTCCTTCCTCACCTGTCTCACTTCTCATTTTATATCCCACATTCTCATATATCTAGGTATCAAAGTAGTCCTGAAAGTAGCTCTTAGTGTGAAGTATTCACGTAGAATCATCCTAGTTTATATTTTTTCATACTAGTTCCAGTGTTATCTGTGGGTATGGATATTATAACTATTGATTATATTACCAGGATTTATTTTGCACTTGCACGAGGCAATTATGATAAGCCTTATCATGTAATGTAGATAAAGAAATGCAAAGTTACACATTAAGGACTGACTGTGTGCTGTACATAGTTCACAAATGTAACGTGGATGATCTACCAATAAAATATTTCAGTTCTTCACGAAATGAATGTTATTTTTCTTGCCTTTTTGCTCTTGTTCTGTCTTATTATGAACATACTGCAGAAAAATAGGATATACTCTTTCAGAATATATGTAGCTATCCATCTATATATATTATATCATGTAAATATACAGCATGTGTGGATATACTTCATTTTACGCCTGAGGTCTCCTGGTTGCCTTGCGGGACTTTGGCTTAGTGCAGTGATTTGCAAACTGTGGATCATGGGTAGTTCTCAGGGGGAAATGGGCATGTTAACCCATTGTGTACAGTTGTCATGACATACATGATGCAGGAGCTCTGGCCTGACCTGACGACGGGCATCATGGCGTAGATGCTGTTAGAGAATTTTGGATCACTGTGCTATGAGTAATAATTAAGTGGTGATGACAAATGCAGTCATAGTTACTGTAACTGCCGTAATATTAAGCAAAATGGGTTTCACCTAACATCCAAAACCTAGATGGCAGGAGAGAGAGCCTTGAACGGCAACCATCTATGGTCACAAGCAACCACTATCTTTATAGAGCGATGGCATATAGCAAGTTGCCGACCTCTTGCTCTAAAGTACTGCAGATGAAGGATGTGCAGGCAGAATGAGAGGAGGAAGGTGATCCAAACCATGCCCAATGTCTACAATGTGCTCCTGCGCCAATAGGGATGCCTTTTACAGTGACACTCAGTCGTAAGCACAGGTTTCCTTGCCTCTTTCTTGCCTCTTCATGTTATCTTCATTGTGGATGGTTATATTTTTTTTCGTATTCATTCATGACTACATGAATACGAAAAAATAAAGTTGCCTTTGGTCCTCCCATAAAACAGCAATACTCCTAGCACACTAAGTATAAAGAAAATAATGAGCTGATATGGACCCTATACTATAATTTTAGTAAACTACAGCATTGATTTAGCCTGTAATATGACAGGTATAAGTCACTAAATACAGTAAAGTACACACAATTAAAACACGAAAATGGCTCTAGCTTTGCAACGAGTGACTAAAACAGAGTGGGAAAAGTCAAGGTATGTTGTAGGAAGCTGTCTTACTCTGAAATAAAACCCATCCTGGAAAATGGGCTAGTGAATCTATCCCCCATCCACAATGGTTAATCAAAAATAGCATTAAGAAAAAAAATACATACACAATAAAAATGAATAAATAAAATAATAAAAAAAAAAAAAAAAAAAAAGTTATGTTATGTAGATATCTGTATGTAATGAGAGATGTTTGACAGATAGAATGACCTGGAAGATAGTATAAATCATGTCAAAGAATATATTATATAGTATATAACTGATATAAAGAATAGCATAAGTGTACATATACCAATTATATTCACTGGAAGTAACAATGATAGCAACAGAAAATATTAATAACAATAGAACAGTAGATTATATCTCAAATGGTTATAACTTGATTGCAATTGAGAGAGCTGGAGGAAGAGATAGCGAGAGAGAGAGAGACCACAAATAGGGTCTGATAAATTTAAATAAATAAAGATCATATAAATAAATGTATATGTAAAATAATTTCTATATGTGTATAAATATTAAGAAACACACATTAGCCAACAAATTACAGTTAGCAAAGTAAAGATCTTTGAAGTTAATTAAAGAAGGGTAAGCATTCATGCTTTAAAATGATAGCTGTTGTGAAGAGGCACCAGTCTTGACCACATCTAGTGAAAATAAACCCACAGAACTAGACACCCTAATTGCTTTCTTGAAAATTACCAGGAAAAAATCAAATGACCTTTGAGTCTAAACAAGTTAATTCATTCTCTCTCAAATAAACATCTTTAGTGTGTTATATCGCAGTCTACAGCATCTTTTGGGAATGCATATAATTTTTGTTACAGAATGATTACAATTGTTTCAGACTGAAAAAAAATGTACAATATATATAATAGCTTTTATGTTAACCCAGTCACAACGGGGGCATTCCAGCCCTGCATGTTACAATGCCGGGGCTCTCGAACACATAGGCCTAAATCAGTTAAATAAATGACGCTGTATGGCGTCACCCAGTGAACAGGCCTTGAATGTGCGGTACCATAGTGTACCACCCGTCCTGTGTGGGTTAATATGTCTTTGGCATCAAAGTAGTAGTAGACAATAACAGGAGGCAATCACTCCTTTGTTGAAACAATTATTGTTATTCAATATATTTTTCTGATAGATATGTAACAAAAATTCTGGTACAATCCATGGTACAAGATCTCATCTAATATTCACTTTCTGTGTATCTTGAGATGCTGAAATACAGTAATAAGACTTGCTCAGGTAAAAATTAGTGGAGTATAAATTATTACATAAGTACACTCCATTTGTAAACAATCTAGAATGTTTCCTGAGTAAACAAGTCCAGCATTACTATATATATTATAAACTTATTCATGAGAACTATCTTGTTTTACTGCATAAACATGATGGTTTACACACAAATTTTTTTTTGTGGAAACGCTTGAAATTATATATATATAAATATATATATATATTATAAATTGTTGTATTTCTATTTTTCCTGATTGTACAAAATTTATGCTGGAGAACTATTTCTAACCTATTTCTACACATTTCTCTTTTTTCACTGCATAAACATTATTGTACACAAAAAAAGTCAAACCCTAATCTTTGGTGGAAATAAATTAAAAGAAAAATATATATATATATATATCATTGTAATTTTATTTTTCCTGGTTGTACAAAAATTGCTACATCAACAGTTATCTACTTATCTACCATTTTACATTCCCTTAAGATCCAAAGAACAGGTAAGATTTATTTGTTCAAGGACACTGTTCCCCTTTCACTGCCTATCAATTGCAAATATGGTATGAGTTCTTGTGCAGGTCTTTACATCATAATAGCTTTGTAAACTAAAGAGACAATTCTGATACAAGATGCTAAGTTGTGTTTGACCTTAATACTTGAAGGGTTTCAAAATATATTGGAAAAGAAAACTGTAAATTCTTTTTTTATCAGAAACCATTATCCATTACATTAATACATTAAATACTTAAAATTATCCTTTGTTCATGTACATTTCTTCTGAAATCTGTAAAATGTAACAGTCATTCAAATATCCAAATATTCTGCAGTAATGACTAAATATTACTACAATATAAAGTTCTCATTTGAGTTCCAACATCTGCAAGCTGGATATCATACAATGAAAAATAAATATTTTGGTTTAAAACCCACTAAACTTGTGAAAAGTCTACTAAAAAAATACAAACATTCAGGAATGCATCATGCTTACCGTGTGTAACTGTATATACTGTATAATACATTAACTGGTATTTTTTTTTACCTGGTAACAAGTGCCAGATTTAATCCATTTTGTCTGGAATTAACATCTTACATTTCTTGGAAGGAAAGCATCATTCATACATATTCACTGCAAAAGAAACACTTACACTACAATTCCATACATAAAAATATAGTGAACATAAAATCAATTAATACACTGCATAGCATACAAGGCAGCATCCAAAACGAGTAACTTTTTCATTCACACATATGCTCATCAAACATAATACATCATATCCACATTAATGACAAGTGACACTAACATATAAATATACTCAAGTGTTACTTCTTAACCAACTGTTTACACTATGCTGCCATTTTTATGAGTAATAAAAAAAACGACATTTCTAAATTTTGCTTTACCTTCTTAATACAAATATGGTTGTAATTACAACTAAAATACCTATCAAACCTGTAACAAAGTATACAGATTTTAGCAAATCCACTCAAGTAATTAGTCATGGTCTAAAAATGTTTCCGATTGGCAAGTCTAAAAAACGGTTGGTCAAATCTTAAATTTTTTAAGTATAATAACTTTTTTAGAAGATGATTGCTTACTGGATCTGCATAAAGATTTTCCTGAAATTACTGTGTAACCAATTTGACAATCATGCACAGATACATTTTTTGTGAAAAAAATAATTCATCATCATGTAATCATATAATACTTCAATATATCAGGCTAAAAGCTGAAATTCAAAACAGACCAAACTGCCTCTCAGCCCCCAAAGGAGATTTCTCAGGCAATGCAAAGAAACCCAATCCATCCGGCCCCACCCCCTTGATCTACAGATGTGTCTGTATGAACTCAGCCGAGTCCTCGTTTCATAGATGCTCCGTCAGGCGCTCACTCCATCTCCTCTTGAAGGGGCGAAGAGCCACCATCACAGGAACAAGGATTCCCAGGGCAGCCAGTGCAGCGGCCTGGGTGTTGATGATGATGGCTTCGTTCCCCATCAGCGAGTAAGTGAAATTCTTGGTCTCGGGATCCCTGTGTGTCATGGCAAGGCCGTGGGTTAGTAATTTATAGCCCTGCGTCATGCACCTTTTGGTAAAAGAAGAGTTACAGCTGCTCTCTGCTTGTAGCTATATGAAGACCCATGCACCCATTTGTGTTAGCCATAACATGAATGATTAAACTGATTAACACATTAAGTAAGAGTATGACTGCATGGAGTCTGAAACTGTAAGAAATATTGATTTTTTTAAAATAATTGTCTATTGAATGGTTCACCTCCAGAGACAGTGGTTTTAGGACATTCCAATACTAAGGGAAACTTAATGTACATTACATATGTCTTTTATGATACATCTCACTGTCTTGTTCATAGACTACCTTCTGTCATGCAACCAATGCAAGGCTTATATAACTACAGGTTAATCACTAAGAGAAATATAGAGAGGTTAGGCTCTTACTATTCATTCACTGTTTCCTGAGCTTGTAACTTATCTATATAAAGGAAATAAAATATATCTATGATGGGAGTTCATGCCAAATGCATTATTCTTTTACTGGTCAAATATCAGCATTGTAAATAACTGCATAGTTCTAATCCCGTAAACATGATGCAAATTCTTTCCACTGGCTTTGGAGGTAGCTGATGCACATATAAGACATAAATCATTAGTACAGAGATGCATTGAAGTGTTGCATTTGCCTGAAATGAAGCTTGAGATTAGCAATGGAAACATAGAAACAGAGAAGAAGAGTGTTAAATAAAAGCATGCACAATTAGAGATTAGTCCCATGTAGTTATGTTTCGTTATTCTCCACGTCTTTTCTTGTTTATGAAGCAGTCATGTCCAGTCTCTATGATGATTGAACTTTTGTGTCCAAAACTATATTCCACCAGCTATCCACCCAAAAAAGATATTTACAAATTGTTGGAAAACCTGTAGGATCTTAAGTTAAGGTCTTAAAGTATGGTCTTAAATTAGTTAAGTAATGCCTATTGATTCTCATTTACACTTTAAACTCTTCTCACACTGATTTAATTTCATAATTCATTTGCTATCAATGTGTCCAAGTTTGAAGAGTACATTACAACTTTTTAAAAGGATATCTAAATAATCTAAAACAATTCACAGTTGATCTAAAATATCACTTGAGTGGTAATACTAATAATCAGACTTACATATGAAAGATTTAATATTCACAATACTTTTGCTTTCACATATTCTGAATGAAAAATATATGACAGGAAGTAACTCTGTTATAATATAAAACTATACAAAAAATACTATCATGATATTCTTTTCCTACATAATGTCACCATCAGACTTCTTCAACACTGAGTATCATTATACCATCAGATCAATCTTGTCATTCTGAAAAAATCATTTTCATCATCTAACCTACATGCTGTCCTATACAGTGTAAAAAAAAAAAGAAAAAAGAAAAAAGAAAAAGGGGGACCAACCCCCTCACACTGCTTTCTACATCTGGTCCCTATAGTAATATGTTTTCTGTGTCATGACATAATGGGAGTTGGACGGAGGATCGACAATAGCCACGGGGTGACTGGCGCGCGCATATCTGGTGGTGTACAGGAGAAATCCCATCAGAATAGCCAGCCCCGCTAAACAAGCCGCCTGTGCGTTGACTACCCAGGCCTCTTCTGGTAACTTGCTGTACTCGCCTCCACTATGAGGGGTAAAAGAAGGAGAGAGAGAAAAAAATATCCAATCAGTTTTCTTAATCCTTTGTTTTTTGCTTCTTTTTTTTCTCTCGTCCTGTCCTGGAATTTAGAGGTACTGTTCATTATGCTGTTGGGACATGAAGCAGAATTACAACAGAGGCAAACTATACAGAGCAAGATGATCCCTTCTGATAAAATGTGATCCATGAAAAGGTGAGAAAGATCCTATCAGAGAAGAGACTGAGGGAAAATGTGTTTCCAAGGGGTGAACATCACAGGAAAAGTCATACATTGATGTACATGAATTGGCTCAGAAAAATACAATGAGAGGATGAATGAATGAATGAAAACTCTCTCACTCACACACACAAACACACACACACACACACACACACACACACACACACACACACACACACACACACACACACACACACACACACACACAAAAACACACTCACACACACACAAAAACACACTCACACACACACAAAAACACACTCACACACACACAAAAACACACTCACTCACTCACACACTCACTCACTCACTCACTCACTCACTCACTCACTCACTCACACACTCACACACTCACTCACACACTCACACACTCACACACTCACTTACTCACTCACTCACTCACACACTCACTCACACACTCACTCACTCACACACTCACACACTCACTCACTCACTCACACACTCACTCACTCACTCACACACTCACTCTCACAAAAAAAAAAAGTTTTTTTCAGTGAATATGACAACTACTCTCAACTACTATAGGCTACATCCAATTCAAGTCTGCATTTGTGATACACATGCAAATCAGTGCACTTCTAAATGAGCAGAATATGAAAAGGATCATACAACACTCCACTCAAAATTCCAGGATGTCTCAATTACTTTTTGAAAAAGACAGCAAAAGATAAGTCATTTTATACTGGGCAAAACCTTCACACGGGATGTTTTACAACTACTGCAAACACTACTTCAAAACCTCAATCTACTTCAATTTCAAACAACAATGTAAATGCAAACAAAAGCTTGGTATCATATTGTACATTTTTTTCTTTTTAACATAGAGCTCTTCATATTTTGTACATTAATATGGTTAAATCCTGAAAGATAAAATGATTATCAAAAGACAACCACATTCCACAATAAATTAAGCCAAAGGAACAGAAAATTCAAACTAATCTATTACAAACTTACCCTTTAAATCCTCTTTAACTCAGTGTTGCAGTGAGATATACAAAACAAAAAATGAATCAGTTTCTTATCAGAACAAAAATTTCAGTCATCCCTGACAATATCTAGTTCAAGAACCCTCCCCCCAAAAAATATATACATATATATATATATATTATATATATATATATATAATAATCCTCATCCCACACTACAATGCTTTTCTCACACCCATTCATCTTTTCCCTTCTTGTAATGGAATTTCTCTTTTTCAGACGGATTTCCCGGGACTCGAATGTGCAAAATGAGGAACATGACAATGGCCAGACAACCCAGAGCCATCGCTTGTGTGTTTATTACAATGGCTTCATTTGGAAGTGAGATATAGGCAAATCTGTGACAGGGAAATAAAATGTTGCCTGTAAAATTCTTTTTTTGTATAGCAAATATGGCCTATGTACCTAAATTAATACATATCTACAATATCTTTATATAACTTTGATTCATATATCATGAATATCTGCTATATATCCAGTAACATACTATTCTGACTAGAATAAAACTTAAAAATAAAGTGTGACTTGGCACATTCTTATGCTCAGGCATGCAAGATATATTCAATTCTGCACAAAATTATTAATGAACCATATTTACAAAGAGAATGCCAACACTGTTACTGACTACAATACTTACATTTCATAGTATTCCTGTATAATCTGATAGCTAAACATTAAAAAAGATTGCATGTCAATATCCGCAGAACTAAAGTTATCTTTAAGGTGGGAATCACATATCATGATATCCATTTTTTGCATCCACATATTTTATCCCCTCTAAATTAAAATCTGTGCTAGACAATGAATACTTTATAAATAGTTTTATAAATAAAGAATATACTAATCATGTTAGTATATACTATTCCCTTTCATCTAATATAACTTTTTCATTCTATGATTCTCTATATTGTATCTGTCTGACTCATGGAAAACGAATAGCTTTACCTCATGTCACTTCGGTCAGGCAATAATGTAAACCTCAAATCAATGCAAAGTTTTCTTTTCATTTTCTAAGCATGAACATGTAACCATTCTTACAAGATAATTGCTTATGGTATTGCATATCCAATGAAAATAGAGAATAGATAGGAGACATAATGGACATTAGGGAAGAGCTAGCAATGATACTGAAAATTTATTTTCTGACCACATCACAGTATCATATGGCCTTGCTCTGTCATTGTAGTAATGGTTTGCTTGTCATTGACGTCCATAGTGCCACCTGTGTGACCATTTCTTCACCAAAACATTTTATCAGTGGTTTTCTAACAACATATCTATACATAAAAACAAATCCCTAACATTATGCTCACAGCAAAAAAATTTGAATATGCAGTAACTGTACTAAAAATAAACTATACCAGAGATCACACCCTTACCTCATCACAAAGAAGGCCTTCTCCGTATATCCTGTGACGCATGTTGCTATGGCCAGCATGAAGGTAATGATGCCAAAGGTGGCGTGGACAGGCACCAAGCCCGACCGGAAGCTAGCTGTCCCCTGCTCACAGCACAGCAGGAGCCAGAAGCTGAAGAATCCCACAACAAGCTGTTGATGAAAGAAATTTGGGTGCTTCTGTGGACCTTAAATCTTTGCAGGAGGTAATCTGTGGAAACTAGATTGATATGGCGTGAAATCACTCAAGGATAAAATGTTGTTACGATCACATTTGATGCGAGACTGTATTATGTAATGAAGGAATTAATTAACTGAGAGAAATTTTACAAGTATATAGTCTTATTTTTCATTATCATTAAAGTATGCTACTTAGAAAGAGCATGTAAGCATCCAGATCGTGCCAAAGCTTTCATAACACACACACACATATATATATATATATAAACAAAACAGGTAAAACAGTTTAAGAACAGCCAAGTGTTATCACCGAGGCTGACTACAAGACTAAGCCACCTCCTCGGCACCCATGGTGTTTCTGGTTTATAATGAAGTGTTGTTCAGTGTTGGCAAAGCTCTATATAATGTTGGTTAAGCTCTCTTCCATATCTTTATATTTTTCAGCCTCTCTGTGGAAAGAGATTACGTGTCTGTATAGAAAAAGATCATGCTTGTTTCCAATTTGTGTCTGATGTTTTAAACTCATGCCCAACGGCTGACTAAATTCATGCCCAATCTTTTCAACTAAACTGCCCATGCAAGACAATATTCCCCCCCATATAATAGGAATTACCATTTCTGTTGTTGTTTTGAAGACCATGCTCCTAACTCACAACCGATAGCACTATGTTTGTCCAACATGTACGTATGTATATATGCATACCATGAAGAGAAAAAACGGATTTTCCCATCAATCATGCTTAAAGAAAAGAAAAAGGACTAAGACGTTTTTATAGAAGACGGAGACATGGGACGGGTACTTCTGGAAAATTATATTCATTGGATAGAGATACCTACATGCTATACATGCTTGCTGGACCTCATGCTAACTACTCTAGACTAAACTAATTAAACTAATGTCTTACCCTAAGGACATTTGATAAATACTATTGAGCTGCATATCAAAATTTGTAAGTCGATCATGTAAAATGTTGAATTCAGATGGATTTTGACATACAATGGAAAATCATCTTATATCAAACTGCAAACTTAACTTACTTATCAACTGATTAAAAAAAGAAAAGAAATATATATTCCAATAAATTAATAGATAAATAAATGAATAAATAAATAAATAAATAAATATATATATATATATATATATATATATATATATATATATATATATATATATATATATATATATATATATATATATGTATATATAAATGAAAAATGAATAAATGAAAAAAAAATAATAATAAAAATAAAAAATAAAAATAAATAAATATATATATATATATATAATATATATATACATATATATATATATATATATATATATATATATATATATATATATATATACATATATATATATATATATATATATATATATATATGTATATATATATATATATATATATGCACACTAATCTTTGATTCTTTGTGACAATACTTCTTAACATTATTAATAATAAAATAATCAACAAGTCATTGATATATATCCTCTAATAATATTAAATCAATAATCTGTTAACATGCCAATCATATGGCAATTGAATAAATTAAATCAACATGCACGAGTTGGCTATTAAAAATATAATCATAATGATCACAAATTTGAGGTATAATAACAATAACAATAATAAAAACAACAATAATAATAATGATAATGATGATGATAATAATAATAATAATAATAATAATAATAATAATAATAATAATAATAGCAACAATAACAATAATAATTATATAAATCATCATCATAATAATATGTAGTGATTATGATGATGATATTATCATTATTAATAATAAAAGTAACAATACCAATAACAAAACAATAATAATAATAATAATAATAATAATAATAATGATAATAACAATAACAATAATAATAATAATAATAATAATAATAATAATGATAATAATAATAATAATAATAATAATAATAATAATAATAACAAAGATGATAATGGGAGTGGCGCTGCTCCTGAAGGGTCCCCAGCGGGAAAGGCCGCGTCCTCTCCCCCTACCCCGAGGCTCGCAGACAGAGCGTGTTGTGCTGTATAGAGTGTGTCAGGTGTTGTCGCCGAGGTGCCAAGGCGGGCGGGGGCTCAAGTCTCACCGTGTGCGTTACCTGCAGGGCGAAGAGACCGATTGTGACCAGGCCCAGCCAAGAGTGGAGGGAGTAGAGGTTGGGAATGGCTGGGACGCGGAGGTTGTGGGAGTCGAACGCCGTGATGACCCCGACCACAATGCACGGGATGGCCAGCAGGTACAGGAACGTGTGCAGGAGCTTCGCCGTCAACTTGTTGCAGCAGCGGAAGAGGCGGTACACCAGCATTGCTGTGGGGAAGGAACGGGGGTGTTAGTGAGTGCTCTGTGGCGATGCATCTCTGTGTGGGATTAGGATACTGACTGCTATGAGAAAAGAGGAGGAAGGTTCTTCATGTGTTCTGTAGTAATGGGGGAAAGTATAGATAAAAATTAACAACTTCACACAAGAGGACAAGCGATGTAACTGGCGCGTTTTGATTAAATGTTCCGTCAGATTCACATGAATTATTCGAAACGCGTCAATCATATCTCTTGCGTCGTGTTCTCAAATATACCTTTTGAAACGGTTGTCATAATGAACCACGCTATTTGTGTTGGTGTTGATGCATTTGTATGCCGGTTTAGAACATAGAAGTTGCGTTGTCGAAATCTTAAATATTACGAATAATTATGTAATTAATAAGCACAAACTACAGTCTTTGTTACAGACACTGAAACATCATAGCAATGGATTTTAAGCCGGCAAGCAATTAGGTATTCAACCCAATACTATTCAAACCATTATATATGATAATAATAAAACAACAAAATTATAAAAAAAAAAAAATATATATACATACAATGAAATAAAATATATAAGAAAAAATAAAAATAAAATGGAGATCAAAAAATAAATAAATAAAAGTCGAGGAAATAATTTTCCCGCGGTCCCCTCCCCCCGGCGATCGAAACTTGCGATCGAGCCAAAAGTCAGGTTACGCGCGAAAGGGACAGGTCTACGTCCGCAGGGAGGCGCCGTAGACCTGGCAGATGCTGCGGTTGCGCCAGATGGAATAAAACCAAGTTCCACATTATGGCGATTTAAATGCTCTTCCGAATCGACAGTCAAAAATCCTCTCTTTCTTATTCCCTGTCTCTTGTCTTTGTCTTGTCTTTCCCTCTCCCTCCCTACACAGTGCCTCGTCCCCGCCCTCCCCCCTCGCTCGATTATGACTACGACCTCCATCACCGCTGTCAACGCCAGGCCTATGCTGTTCCCGACAGCCTTGACAGAGGACATCGCGCTGCCAAGGGGACAAAGGAGAGGAGGCCTTTGCTGTCGTTCTGTCCAGGAATACACGCACGGGCACTCGGGATTGTTGAAGGATTGATTGTTTGTTATTTTATTGTTGTCTTGTGGAACTGTCATTTGTTTTTCGACCAAAGAAAAAAAGAAGAAATATATCTATGTATTCACATTCCTCATAAAATACAGCAAAATAAGTGCATTCAAATCAAGGCCGTTTTTTTCACCGTTATTCAACATCATTACCATTTCGAGGTCGTATTACCTTCATGATATAGTGGTTGTTGCATAATGTAATGTATGTCAGTGTCTATTGCACACGAGCGGATCAATGTCACAAATCATCGCGGAGAGATCGCGGCTAAGAAACCTACGATCACGCGAGTGCAATCTTCAATACGAGTTAAAGGATATCGATAAACGAGCCTTCAAACATTTGATGGCGAGCAGTTATTATGCTGAGGAACAAAATTTCCAATGCAATGACGGTTACGGTTTTGAATTAACTACATATATTTAAAAAACGTATAGTTTTTACTCTTCTTTTTTTCTTGTGCACTGTGACATTCACAAAGTTCATGACATAACTATATATCACACTCGACGAGGTTACATCGCGACGCCCTTCGGGAAGTCATAAAACTGTCTCCATTGCCAATAAATTCAAGTGTAATTCAATATTCCTTACAAAGAATTCTTCATGGAAATATTGCCCCTCCCTTCTTTGAGACACACACTTCCATGCGTATACAATATCTTCTGTGCATTCAAATCATTCGAAGCACACCTCTAAGAAACCTCCCATTTCCTAGTGCAACGAGAAAACAACAATCCACCGAGTTGCAGAGAAAATGCTGCCTCTCTTAGTACGACCGCGGATGCGCTACGACCTACTGCTCACGACGTAGGGTAAATAAAAGGACGACCCGCGTAGGTAGTAAGTTACAGAGACGTTGGGTGGACGCCAGTAAAACTCCCGCTATGCCAGTCTCGTTGTAAAAATCAGCCGTGGAGAACAAAGCGGCGGGGAGGGGGAGGGGGAGGGGGAGGGGGCGTCCTTTACCACTGCGAATCGTAGTCGACCTTTTTTTATTTATGAAAAAAATAATTTCTCAAATTAACATCACTCTTATGCCGATCCTTAAATCCTCGAAGGGTTTCGGCGAGATCTCTTTTTACATGGTCAACAAAAGGCAAGCAGAAAGTCCAAAGGGAGTTCATTCTCTTCCCCTCTTCGTCAATATTTCTCTCTCTCTTTCTCTTTCTTTCTCTTTCTCCCTTTCTCTCCCTCTCTCTCTCTATCTCTCTCTCTCTATCTCTCTCTATCTATTTATCTCTCTCTATCTATTTATCTCTCTCAATCTATTTATCTATCTCTATCTATCTATTTATCTATCTCTATCTATCTATTTATCTATCTATCTCTATTTACCTATCTATCTATCTCTATCTATCTATCTATCTGTATCTATCTATCTTTAACCATCCATTTCTATCTATTTCTATCTATCTATCTACCTATCTATCTATCTCTATCTACCTATCTATCTATCTCTATCTACCTATCTATCTATCTCTATCTATCTCTATCTATCTCTATCTATCTATCTATCTCTATCTATCTATCTATCTCTATCTATCTATCTATCTCTATCTATCTATATTTATCTACCTATCTATCTGTATCTATCTATCTTTATCTATCTATTTCTATCTACCTATCTATCTATCTCTATCTATCAATCTATCCCTCACTCAATATCTCTCTCTATCGCTCACTCAATATCTCTCTCTATCGCTCACTCAATATCTCTCTCTATCGCTCACTCATATAATCTCTCCCTCTCCCTCTCTCTCTCTCTCATTTAATCTCTCCCTCTCTCTCTCCCTCTCTCTCTCTCTCATTTAATCTCTCCCTCTCTCGCGCACTCTTTAACCTCTCACTTTCTCACTCATTCACTCACTCACTAATGTAACCACTCGATTTATCCATCTCACTTAATTTCTCTCTCTCTCTCTCTCTCTCTCTCTCTCTCTCTCTCTCTCTCTCTCTCTCTCTCTCTCTCTCTCTCTCTCTCTCTCTTTATTTTTCTCTCATTCACTTACTCTCTCTCTTATTCAACCTCACTCTGGCTCCCTCAATCTCTTTTCCTCTCGATCTTTCTCACTCATTCACTCAATCTCTTACCCACTCACTCAATCTCTTACCCACTCACTCAATCTCTTACCCACTCACTCAATCTCTTACCTACTCACTCAATCTCTTTGTCTGTCTGTCTGTCTGTCTGTCTGTCTGTCTGTCTGTCTGTCTGTCTGTCTGTCTGTCTCTGTCTCAGTCCCTCACTTGATCTCTGCGTCACTCACTCACGCCCCGAGACCCGTCGCGCCCACTATAAACAATCCCCATATCCCACCACCACCAATAGCTGAGAAACAACGAGCGAGGGAGGGCGAAGGCGAAGGGACTCACCGTGGCCCATGAAGAAGATGAAGCCGGCCACCATGAGCACCGGGTGGAAATTGAACTCCTTGGCCGGGTCCTCGCGCCACTTGAAGCCGCCGCGGTAGTACACGACCCAGAAGAGCACGAGGCTGAGCAGCCCGAACATGAGGATCTCCGCCAGGAACACCAGGAAGTAGAAGATCAGCGACGACGCCACGGACATCTCGCCGCCGCCGTAGCTCTGCCGGTGGGACCGTCTGCGGGAGAGGGACGGGGGAGTGAGTGGGTGAGTGGGTGAGCGAGTGAGTGAGTGGGTGGATGGGTGGGTGAATGAGAAGGTGAGTGAGTGAGAGGGAGAGTGAGAGTGAGAGTGAGAGTGAGAGTGAGAGTGAGAGTGAGAGGGAGAGGGAGAGGGAGAGGGAGAGGGAGAGGGAGAGAGTGAGCGAGAGCGAGTGTGAGAGTGAGCGAGACTGTGGGAGAAAGGAGAGGAAATGAGAGGGTTTATTGGGATTCCTACGCACGGCAAATAAATAGAGGCCGTGACAGTGGGTTTAGAAAGGATATCGATGCTAAAAAAAAGAACAAGAAAGAATGCACAAAATACAATAAAAACAAAATGTATACTAAACGCGATTCATATAAACCGTTGAAGAAGGCAATAATATTACCCCTAATCATACCAGTGTTGCTATTGTGATAATGACAATAATGACAAAGCTAATCAACATGATGATGAAGGTGAAGGCGGCGAAGGTGAAGGTGATGGAAGTAAAAAGTCCACCTGAAATCGCATGTTCTACAGAATGAGAGAAAGTTAGCTTTCTTTGGGCGTGGCCTTTGTGAGGGAAATCTTAGTCCGCGGGCGTGGGGAGTAAGAGGAGGCGAGCGAGGAGGAAAACGGGCGAAGGGGAAAATGAGGCTGAGATGTACTAGAGATGGAACCAGCTGAGGAGGAAAGAAAGGAAGGGGCGGTATAAAGGGAAAGAGAGGTGGAGGGAAGGAGGAGAAACGTAAGAGGAAGAGAATAAGAAGACGGCGAAGAGACAGTATGAAGAAAGAAAAAGGAGAAGA
>BOPN01002489.1:107500-145000 GCA_017312705.2 Penaeus japonicus
AGTAAGCCACAGCTGGCTTTCCTCCACTCTCAAGCCATAATGGAGCTCCTTGTACTCAACTGACGAGGTTATTCAGTCTAGGCATTTTAATTTAATATGATGCATTACCTAATTATTCATTGATGCATAGTGAGCGCATTGACAAAGCGTACATCTTTCTATTATAAAGGTATATTTGATTGCAAGCAGATATGATACTACACAAGTAACTCTGCTGCTCTCCACACACACACACACACACACACACACACACACACACACACACACACACACACACACACACACACACACACACACACACACACACACACACACACACCACTCTAACACATACATATCTAAATGAATGCACATGTGTGAATTTTACCCCGAAATAGTCGTTGAGTGACCTGAGCGTGTCAGTGTCATTTGATCCCCTTTGACCTCGGGTAGCGGCGGGATGAACGGGGAATCGGAGGTACGGTTAAAGAACGAACGAACGAACGAACGAACGAAAGAGAGAGAGAGAGAGAGAGAGAGAGAGAGAGAGAGAGAGAGAGAGAGAGAGAGAGAGAGAGAGAGAGAGAGAGAGAGAGAGAGAGAGAGAGAGAGAGAGAGACGTAGAGGGACATAGACAGAGACATAGACAGAGATAGAGACAGAGATAGAGACAGAGATAGAGACAGAGACAGAGACAGAGACAGAGACAGAGACAGAGACAGAGACAGAGACAGAGACAGAGACAGAGACAGAGACAGAGAGAGAGAGAGAGAGAGAGAGAGAGAGAGAGAGAGAGAGAGAGAGAGAGAGAGAGAGAGAGAGAGAGAGAGAGAGAGAGAGACGTAGAGGGACATAGACATAGACAGAGACATAGACAGAGATAGAGACAGAGATAGAGATAGAGATAGAGACAGAGACAGAGACAGAGACAGAGACAGAGACAGAGACAGAGACAGAGACAGAGAGAGAGAGAGAGAGAGAGAGAGAGAGAGAGAGAGAGAGAGAGAGAGAGAGAGAGAGAGAGAGAGAGAGAGAGAGAGAGCACAAACTTCCGGTCTCAAGTAATCGCATCACGAACCGGCTGGCCCGAGTTGGTTTTCAGACCCGAAGGACCAATTTCCTGTGCTCTGCTGGTGGGAAAGTGGACCTTACGAACATACCCACGGAAGCGTCATAACGCGAGCAATGGGATGATGCGAAATGGGGGGGGGAAGGGAGGGGGGGAGGGGGGAGGGTAAGAGGTGGAGGAGGAGTGTGAATGAAGGGGGAGGGGGCACGGGGAAGGAAGGGGGATGGAGGATGGGGGAAGGAGGTAGGGAGGGGGAAGGGGGAAGGAGGTAGGGGGTGGGAGGAGGAATGAAGGGAAAAAGAGGAAGGGAGGGAGAGTGAAGTACGAGAGGGGGATAGGAATGAAAGAAGAGGAAAGGATAGCGGAATGAAGGGAGAAGGAGAGAGGATGGGAGTGATGGAGGGAAAAGCGAGAGAGATAGAGGGATAGAGAGAAGGGTAGGAAGGAAGAGGAGCGAGATGGCTGGAGAAAGAGATATAAAAAAAATAAAAAAAACAATATCGAAGACCTAAAACCATTTGGTCCAAAACCCGAGCTATCCCATCGAGCACCTCTAAGAAAAACGGGCAAATAAAAAATAACAAATTAATTATAAAAAAATATATATATATTTGAACACGACCTCTCCCTTGCCTTCTCGGGGTCGCTATCGAAGGCCTGGCCGGGAAATGGAATTATTTCCAGTGGTCGGAGAGGGAAGGAGGAGAGGGGGAGGAGGGAGGGAGGGAAGGAGGGAGGGATGAGAGGGGCGGGAGGGAGGTAGGGATGAGAGGGAAGAGGGAGGGAGAGGGAGAGGAAGAGAAAAAGGGAGAGAGGGAGAGAGAAAGGGAGAGAGAAAGGGAAAAAGGGAGAGAGAAAGGGAAAAAGACAGAGAGGGAAAGAGGAACCCGAATTTGAAAAGTTCAATCCTGCGTGACGATCCTGCAACGACTGAGCTGTGGCAACTACTCTTAATCAAAAGATAAGCATACAAACCGCAATATAAAAGTGTAGAGTCAACCATATATTTCAAAACAGAGAAAGCTTGAGAACGCAATGTAGAAACACATATCTAACGTAAGATCAAAACATTTAACAACAAACGTCTAGTAAATAGCTGCTATATAAGAAAATTAATGCTAGAAAGATAATCCTTCTCCCATTTCTTCATAGGACTTGTGTATTTACAAATTTGTAAATGAGGAAAGACCAAGACAAAAATGCTGAGCAAATACCTACAGGAGTGACACCATATTTAATGTTTGATTTATGCATTTAAAGTTTTGAAGGAAAGATACACTAAATAAGTGTAAGATTGTTCACAAAATACATTTAAACGTTTAAAAAGGGAACAGTATAGAGAATGTAATATATAAAAAATTCAGTATACATTGTTGTGGCCTCACACAAAACTTTCACTGTCTCTGTCTATGCACCGTGAAGCAAGTGCAATGATCGGGGGATTTTCTCATTCTATAAAGAACTTTGTAAGTCTATACATACTACTGCTACAAACTACTAACGGCAATAATAAAATCTATTCATAGGTTTAAACCATAATCGGAATGAAAGTAATAATCATAATGATGACAATAATAATAATAACAACAACAATAATAACAATAATAATAATAATGATGATGACGATAATGATGATGGTGATGATAACAATAACAATAATAATAATAATAAATAACAATAATAATAATAATAAATAACAATAATAATAATAATAAATAACAATAATAATAATAATAAATAACAATAATAATAACAATGCTAACAACAGCAGTAATAAAGCAAATAACATGATGACGAAGGTGATGATGTCGACGACAGAAATAGGAGTGAAATAAGTCTCTCGAAAAGGTGTTCTCACAAAAGCAAAGTCGTCACTTATTTGTATGACACGTAAAGAATTAGAAAACGGAAATTCTGGCAATGACGAAGATAAATGTCAAAGGACGCACGGGTGGCCATTGCAAGTAAAGAAGTAATGAGAAAAAAGTTAGTCGAAATACTGAATACATTCTACTATTGTGATCACCATCATCACAATAGTTACTGCGATCATTACCATCCTTGTCATCAGTAACCATTGCCACCATTACCACCAACATGGTCATCATTATCATCACAGCATCACCATTATTGCCGTCACCATAATCACCACCATCACCATCCTCACAATCGCCAGTATCCCCATCGCCACCATCATTGCCACCATCCTCATAATCATCACTGGCATTATCATCCCCCAGGCCACTATCACGAACACCATCCACAACACCACGCATTAACAAGCTAATCCACCCACCCGCCTCTCTATCAATCCACTCCCGATCCACCTGCCCGCCAATCCCCCCATCCTGCTAACTATCTACCCAGTTACTCATTATCCACCAGTCTATCCACTTCTACCAATCCACTCATCAATCCACTACCCCCACCCCACGATCCTCTGAAGTGCTAATCCACCCATCCATCCACATATCCCCTAATCCACCAACTCACCACTCCACAACTTACCTCCCTATCCTCCCTCCACCCACATCCACCACCATCAACACAAACACCGCCATCCACACCCTTCTCCTCTGCCGCCCAAACCACGCCCACATCCGCGCCCACTCCCACACCCACGCCAGCTCGCGCACTCGTTAACCTTGCTATTATCTCTGCATGATTTCACTCGCATGTTAAAGCACTTCTGTTGCATGATTTTCTTTTCTTTCTTTCTCTTTCAACGTCACTTCACGATGTCATAATGGACCCCATTGGCCGGAATCTGAAATCGTGATGTCGCTAATGAACCGATCATCATTCTTAATTCTAATCTCTATTTTCTACTGACCTAAATTTTTTTGCTTGTTTGTTTGTTTGTTTTGTTTAAGGATCTGAAGAATGAAGCGTCTGTGCTCGCTCCCCGACGCTCTCTCTTTTATCAAGATCGAATAATACGGGCGGTGTGACGACCACCTTCTCCCTTCGCCCCCCATCCCCCACCCCCACCCACCGCCTCAGCCACCTCTTCTTCTTCTTCTTCTTTCTCTTCCTCTTAATTCTCTTCTTCTTCTTCTTCCTACTCTTCCTATTCTTCTTCTCCTTCTTCCCCTTCCTTCTTTCTCTTCCTTTTCCTTTTCTTCTTCTTCTTCCTCCTATTCTCCCTTTTCCTCTTCTTCTTCCTCCTCTTCTCCCTTTTCCCCTCCTTCTTCTTCTTCTTCTCCCTTTCCCCCTCCTTCTTCTTCCTCTTCTTCTTCTTCCACTTTCTAACTCTTCCTTCCCACCACCGCTTATTGACCTTAATTTGACCAAGATAACAAAATGGGGGGGGGGGCGGTGGCGTGAATGGGGGGACGTGGTGGGGTGAAGGGTGAAGAGGGGGGATGGGTTCTAAGGAGGGTAGAGGAGGAGGAATGGGGAAGGAAGAAGAGGGGAGGAAGGAATAGGAGAAGAGAAAGAAAAAGCAATAGAAGGAGGTCTTCATCTGCAACAAAAACAATAAAAATATCTCTGGTTCGAGGAAGTACAAGACCGAAAAACGCCAGGAAGTCATAGAAGACAAAATAAAAGGAAAAACACCAAATGTTAATCGAAACGGGAGCCCCGCCACAGACGCACCTTAAAATGACATCAAGATAAATAATAACAACAACACCACCAACAACAATAATAATAATACACTAATAATAATAATAATAATAATAATAATAATAATAATACAATAACAATAATAATAATAATAATAATAATAATAATAATAATAATAACAATAACAATAATAATAATACAATAATAATAATAATAATAATAACACAATAATACTGATATGATAATAATAACAATAATAATAATAATAATAATAATAATAATAATAATAATAATAATAATAATAACAATAGTAATAGTAATAGTAATAGTAATAAGAATAGTAATAATAATAATAATAATTATTATTATTATTATTATTATAATAACGATAGCAAAACAATAATAACAACACAATAATAGAAATGGTAAAAATAAAAATAATAATAATTATAATAATAATATCAATAATAATAATAATGATAATAATAACAATAATAATAATAATAATAATAATAATAATAATAATAATAATAACAATAACATTAACAATAACAATAATGATAATAACAATAATAATGATCATAATAATAATACCAATGATATGTAAATAAATAATAAATCCAGGCCATTTCCGGCAGAGCGATCACGTGACTTCGCGAGGACAGTTCAAGGGCGGGAAGATCACGTCAAATCAACAGCGTCGAAGGATTTTCCCCCGCCAGTTCCAGACGCAGAGAGAGGGAGAGAGGGAGAGAGGGAGAGAAGGGAGAGAAGGGAGGGAGAGGGGAGAGGGAGGGGGAGAGGGAGGGAGAGAAGGGAGGGGGAGGGAGAGAAGGGAGGGGGGGAGAGGGAGAGGGAGGGGGAGAGGGAGAGGGAGAGAGAGAGAGAGAGAGAGAGAGAGAGAGAGAGAGAGAGAGAGAGAGGAGAGGAGGAGAGAGGAGAGAGAGAAGAGAGGAGAGGAGAGGAGAGGAGAGGAGAGGAGAAGAGAGAGAAGAGAGGAGAGGAGAGGAGAAGAGAGAGAGATATATATATATATATATATATATATATATATATATATATATATAGAGAGAGAGAGAGAGAGAGAGAGAGAGAGAGAGAGAGAGAGAGAGAGAGAGAGAGAGAGAGAGAGAGAGAGAACCGCTTCGCAGGAAGTGTTCGGCGCCGGAAGAACCGCCGCATGAGACTCCCTCCTCCTTCGGGCCCTTCAGAAAGGCCCTTCGCCCAAATCACATGTTGGCGGGGCTCGCGTCCCGTCATGGCGAGGGGGAGACTCGCAAGCACACACGTTGGCGAATAGGGAGTGAGAGGGGAGGGAGAGGGATGGGGAGAGAGGGAGAGGGGGAGAGGGAGAGGGGGAGGGAGGGAGGGGGAGGGGGAGGGAGAGGGAAAGGGAAAGGGAGAGGGGGAGAGGGAGAGAGGGAGAGGGAGAAGGAGAGGGAGAAGGAAAAGAAGGAGAGGGAGAGGGAGAGGGAGAGGGAGAGGGAGAGGGAGAGGGAGAGGGAGAGGGAGAGGGAGAGGGAGAGGGAGAGGGAGAGGGAGAGGGAGAAGGAGAGGGAGAGGGAGAGGGAGAGGGAGAGGGAGCGGGAGCGGGAGCGGGAGAAGGAAAGGGAGAGGGAGAAAGAAAGGGGGAGGGAAAAGGAAAGGGGGGGAAGGAAATGGAGAGGGAGAAGGAAAGGGGGGAGGGGGAGGAAGGGGGGAGAGAGAGGGAGAAGGAGAGAGAGAGGGACGGAGGGAGGGAGGGAGGGAGGGAGGGAGGGAGGGAGGGAGAGAGAGAGAGAGAGTGAGTGAGAGAATGTCTGAGTGTGTCCGTTCCCTTCTCTTTCTCCTCGGTTTCATTCCAGTCTTTGCTCTATTATTATTGTTCTATTTCTAACGACGATAACAAAGATAATGGCGAATGATCCGTAAAAAAATATTACAAGTAATAACATCATAATAATAAGTAATAACAATAGATGAAAATGACGGCGAAGACGGACGGTCACAGCAATAAGCGACGGAAATGCATTCGGAATTCGATCGAAATTCTCGACGTCCGGAAATGATCGCACGTGACATCACACGAAGAATAGACTCATCATCAATTGCTTATCAAAAAAAAAAGAAAGATGTGAGTGAAAATTCTAGGACGAGAAAGCAAGTGTTACCACAAACGTACGTGAAAGTTTTGGGAGAAAAGCCTCGTATTTTCGTATTAATTCTCTTTTAAAAACAAATCGAAGCTGGAAAAGATGTGCGTGCGCCGGCTCTTTTCCCCGGACTTTCACCCCTTGCTTGATTATAGACAGAGGGTGTGTGCGAGTGCGTTTGTGGGTGGACGAAAGAGGGTGAGAAAGAGGCAGACGCAGACACAGACACACACACACAGAGAGCATGAGAGAGAGAGAGAGAGAGAGAGAGAGAGAGAGAGAGAGAGAGAGAGAGAGAGAGAGAGAGAGAGAGAGAGAGAGAGAGAGAGAGAGAGAGAGAGAGAGAGAGAGAGAGAGAGAGAGAGAGAGAGAGAGCGGGGGAGAGAGGGGGGGAGGAGAGAGGAGCGGGGAGGAGGAGAAAGGAAAAAGGAAAAAAAGCGAGAAAGAGAACGGAAAAAAAGAAAAAAGGAGACAGGAGATAGGAGAGAGAGATGCTACCAGAGAGAAAGAGAAAGCCAGCCAGACAGACAGCATGTAATATAAAGAAACAGAAAGGGGGGGATCGAGAAAGGACGAAGCACAGAACGAAATTAACACAGTCTCTCAACCATCCGCGGTTCGAACGGACATCCGAAACCTCGAACCAGTTTCGAAGTCTTACGAATCCCCCCCTCCCCCAACGTGCTTCGTACTCTCCGATTCGCGAAGGATTCATGCTTAACAATTTATACACAAAGCAACGAAGGGGAAAACAGTAAAATACGCAAATATGCCCAAGACCTTTTCGTTATACTGCGCTGTGTCAGAAGGTACACACTAAAATCGGGAGTGAATATCATACACTCAGAAGAAACCTTTAAAATCAGGTGTATATGTATGTATGTATGTATGTATGTATGTATGTATGTATGTATGTATGTATGTATGTATGTATGTATGTATGTATGTATATATGTATGTATATATGTATGTATATATGTGTGTGTGTGTGTGTGTGTGTGTGTGTGTGTGTGTGTGTGTGTGTGTGTGTGTGTGTGTGTGTGTGTGTGTGTGTGTGTGTGTGTGTGTTCTCCTACATTACCAGTGACTTCAGCTCAGCCAACCTCCTCGGGCAGCCAGACTTACCTGTGGGAGAAAGATAGTCAATGTTAATGCGGTGCGATAAGCATGAAAGTGAACAAATATTCAAAGGTAAAATTCGGAGACTTGCTGAGACCATGTAAGTAAGATAATTAATATAATAACAGGATAAAATACCATGATCGCAAAATAAAATAGCCAGGCATAAAATTTAGCATAATTATCATAATTCTGCAAACAAAACCTCATCCAACGCAGGAAATTATCATAACACAAATAAAGGAATATATACAACATAAACCTTATAAACGTATACATAAAAGAATACCAAATGAACACAATTACAAAAGAAAATGGCGTGTTCGAAAACAAAAGCCGGTCTCATCCAGGAAAGCGTGATGCAAACAAAGGAAACAAAAAGTGGCAGAAACTAAGAAATGTTGCATAAAAGGAGTTGAAATTGCAACACTAGATGGGAATGAAATTCTGAAAAGATCAAAAATTATTTTCTTTTCGGGAAGCATTAAAGGCAAAAATGACTGGATTTCATGTTCATAATTATTTCTTCCACGAAGTAAAGGTTATGTTGATGTGGCTTTTATTGACTTGTGAAAATGGGTGAAAATAATATCATTGACCATAATACAAAAGGAAGAAAGAAAATTAATATGATAATTGCAACAATAATCATAACAACAACAATGACAATAACCTGAACAAAAAAACAAATTGCAGAAACGTTAACCTGAATCAGTGGGAACATTATACCAAGGACAATACTAATCACGAATCACGAATCACTCATTCGTTTTCCAGTCTAATCGCTTTCAAGAATAAGATAAGTTAAGAAATAAACAAATTAAGAGAGAGAGAGAAAGAGAGAGAGAGGGGAGGGAGGGACGGAGGGAGGGAGGGTGGGAGAGATAAAGAGAGAGGGGGAGGGAGGGAGGAAGAGGGGGGGGGAGGGGGGGGGGGGGGGGGGGGGGGGGGGGGGGGAGGGGGGGAGGGGGAGAGAGAGGGGGGGGGGGAGGGGGGGGGGGGGGGGGGGGGGGGGGAGGGGAGGGAGGGAGGGAGGGAGGAAGGGAGGGAGAGGAGGGGCGAATACAAATCAGAGGTCAGGTAACGCGAGACTGATAATGTATTCAACACAGGCGAGTGTCAAAGTGTTGACGGTTCCCAGATTTCCATTCCGATAAGAGGAGTGGGAATAGGTATACAGGTATCTATTCAAGTATGGAGACAAGGGGAGAGGGAGAGGGAGAGAGAGAGAGAGAGAGAGAGAGAGAGAGAGAGAGAGAGAGAGAGAGAGAGAGAGAGAGAGAGAGAGAGAGAGAGAGAGAGAGAGAGAGAGAGAGAGAGAGAGGGAGAGAGAGAGAGAGAGAGAGAGAGAGAGAGAGAGAGAGAGAGAGAGAGAGAGAGAGAGAGAGAGAGAGAGAGAGAGAGAGAGAGAGAGAGGGGGGGGGGAGCGAGAGAGAGATTTAGTACGAGAAGATCAACGTAAGGAGAGACAGAAGAGAGAAAAGCAAAGCCTGTAATAATTCCGCATAAAAGGAGGAAGGCAAGGACTCGCGTCGAATCACCGCCATCAATAAAGCAAATCCTAAGACAGGCGCAAACACAGATCACCCAAGGGTCACTCGCCAGGATTATTACAGTCTGCGCGCCCTCTCCCGTCCATGGCCACCCTATCCCACCCGCCCGCCCACCCATCCATACTGTAGCTTGACCTCTTCTGACCCGAGTTCATCCCGTCTCTCCTTTTACGACTATTTTCACTTTCCCTTCTTTACGGAAGAGGAGAAGGAGGGTGGGGGGGATAGGGGGTGCAGGGGAGGGAGGGATCGAGTGATTCTAAGAAAAACAGAGTCGGAGAGGAGAAGGGAGGGAAGGAGGAATGATGAGTAAAGGGAGGAGAGAGAAAGAGAGAGAGAGGGAAAGAGAAAGAGAGAGAGGGAGAGAGAGGGAGAGGGAGGGAGAGAGAGAGAGAGAGAGAGAGAGAGAGAGAGAGAGAGAGAGAGAGAGAGAGAGAGGGAGGGGGGGAGGGAGAGAGAGAGAGAGAGAGAGAGAGAGAGAGAGAGAGAGAGAGAGAGAGAGAGAGAGAGAGAGAGAGAGAGAGAGAGAGAGAGAGAGAGAGAGAGAGAGAGAGAGAGAGAGAGAGAGAGAGAGAGGGAGGGAGAGGGAGGGGGAGAGAGAGAGAGAGAGAGAGAGAGAGAGAGAGAGAGAGAGAGAGAGAGAGAGAGAGAGAGAGGGAGAGAGGGAGGAGGGAGAGAGAGAGAGAGAGAGAGAGAGAGAGAGAGAGAGAGAGAGAGAGAGAGAGAGAGAGAGAGAGAGAGAGAGAGAGAGAGAGAGAGAGAGCAGAAAACGAAACAGTCGCTCTTACGTTATTGCGTTTACCTATCGCAAAAAAAGGTTTAATCAGTCTCGACACGCGTCTGTCTGTCTGTCTGTCTGTCTGTCTGTCTGTCTGTCTGTCTGTCTGTCTGTCTGTCTGTCTGTCTGTCTGTCTGTCTATCTGTCTGTCTATCTGTCTGTCTGTCTGCCTGCCTGTCTGCCTGCCTGTCTGTCTGCCTGTCTGTTTCCTATCCTTCAATATAAAACACCAGCTGGGGCCGCAACACACAAGAAAAAAAACACAAAAAAACGGAGAAACGCCAGCCAGTGATGCGGAGTATTTCTGCCGCGATGCATCCAGCACGCGGAGAAAGTGAGTGTCAGGGGCGGTCCGGACCGGTCCAGCAGTAGACAGACGCCACAACACAAGCTGCCCCGAGAAGAGAGGGAAATCCACAGCGCCAGAACGGGCACATCGATCCAATCCAGAGTAAAAAAAAAATAATAATAATAAACAAAAACAAAACAATAAATAAAAATAAAATAATAAATAAATAAATAAATAAATAAATAATAAAAAAAATAAAAATACCGTTGTCTGACGGACTGTCACGACAGAACGCTCAGCAGAACGGATACACAAAGCCAGGACAGCAGAGAATAACCGTTGTCAAAGTTTTAAGTTTTAAGTAGACGCGATGAGCGAACAGCCTTAAATGACTCAAGTGGATCGCTTAAATCGCCGATTATCCTGTCTCGCGAGCCACTTTTAAGGTCCACAAAAAGATCGTGTTTCATGCGACCACGTTTCTTTTAACAAGGAAAATATGCGACAAACTTGATAAATGTTGCATCTGTACGACCACGAGGGAGTGCCTCATTAAACGGAACTCTCCCGATGGCAACAGCAGGACGTGTTCTCAAGTAGAACACCTCGAGTTATTTCTATGCAACAAACATGCATAAACGCATGTATACATATATACATACATGGAAATGTGTGTGTGTATGCGTGTATGTATGTATATGTATATGTATATGTATATGCATATGTATATGCATATGCATGCAAATGTATTTGTATATGTATGCGTATATATGTATATATGTATGTGTATATATGTTTATATGTATATATGTAGATATTATATGTATATATATATATATATACATATATATATATATATATATATATATATATATATATATATATATATATATATATATATATATATATATATATATATATATATATATATATATATATATATATATATATATATATATGCGTGTGCGTGGTAAGAATGAGTTTATGTCTATTTCATCTACCTTCATTAAAATTTAATGAGATCTAATCATCAACAACTTAAATAGAAGTGAAACTCCCTAGCAGAGGGTTCCCACTAGTAAAAGCCAATGACCTCATATGACCTCACTCGGGCCTCATCCCTGACCTGAGCTTACATATCATATGGTTAAATGAAACAGATTCCAGATGGACGGTTGGCCTTTCCTCCCAAGGTGATTACGGGTTGTGTGGGAAGGGAGATAAGGAGGAGGGAGGGAAGGAAGAAGGGAGATAATAAGGAGGGACAGGGGAGGAGGAAGGGAGATAATGGGGGATAGGGAGGGAAGAAGGGAGATAATAAGGAGGCGTAGGGCAGAAGGAAGGGAGATAATGAGGAGGAGAGGGAGGGAAGAAGGGAGATAATAAGAGGGGTAGGGGAGGAGGAAGGGAGATAATGGGGGGAGGGAGAGAGAGAGAACGACAAGATAGACATAAGCCAGTGATGATAAACAGCGAGGGCGATATTCGGAGGAAGACAACATCCCTCCAGCCCCAAAATTCGAAGGAAACAAATGGAGCGAAACGAAAAGTTGGGTAAAGATGAACAAGATAAAAGAAGGAAAAGAAAGACCACCCGCCACAGATAGTGATGATGGCAACAGCTGATAATCACGACAGAGAACAAGGGAGGAGCCGTTGCATTAAAAAATAAATATATAAACCAGCAAAAACAAGGAAAATAAACAAAAGCAGCAAACTGAAATCTAAACGCGAGATCTGGAGCAAGCCAAGCGAGTGCATGGGACGATAAGGTCGAAGGACATGGGGTGAAAGAGCTGATAATCGACCGTAGAATGATGGACAACGCGTCATCAGTGAGGTTCGGTCGGGTATGAGGTACATGACCCGTCCCTCATATCCTCACTCACGCCTCGCCGCCTCATACTTGGTCGCAATTGATGTGCCTTCATGAGTTCTGGGTAAATACACAGGCGAACTTTGGGGCGTCTGTCTGACCGGGCGGTTTTGGCCTCTAGGACTTTCTGCTTTCCTCTCTCTCTCTCTCTCTCTCTCTCTCTCTCTCTCTCTCTCTCTCTCTCTCTCTCTCTCTCTCATCCATTTTTCCCTTACTCATTTCCTTCTCCCATCTACAAAGAGCACCAATGTCCCGTTACAACTCTACAGAACACTGAATAACCCACATCACTCCTAGTAAAAAAAAAAAAAAAACTTCCCTACCATACCAATCCACCTTGACTTCCCCCATCATCAAATCCCCATCACGGAACAAAACACCGCCCTCCCCACGCCCGCCCACCTGCTCCCACGCCAGGCAGCAGCGGGTGGGCAGGGGGCCTCTCGAACACCGGAGCCCGCGATGGAGCAGGCACGTGACAGCGAAGCCTCCGTGCGAAGCTTCACATGACGAGGAAAAGTGTCGGCTAATGTCAAGGTCTCCCGTGCGAAGGCTGCAAGACCCGCCATTAAAACCCTTCCGGCGATGATCACGGCTGCCATTATGTTTTGCTGGCGCTAATTGCTCTCATTATGATGGTTAAATGCTCCATCATACGCATTAAGGGGGGGGGGTATGGATGTATACTCTGTTTACATGTGCATGACGCGATGTGTTCATGCAAGTCGGAGTGATGAGATATCTCTAAATAGGTGAACATACATGCATATACAGTAAATGCATATATACAAGTATACACATACAAAATAGTAAAATAAATAATCGGGCATGTCGCGCGCGAGTAGTGCGTGCGTGTGCGTATGCATGTGCATGTGCATGTGCATGTGCATGTGCGTGTGCGTGTGCGTGTGCGTGTGCGTGTGCGTGTGCGTGTGCGTGTGCGTGAGTGTGTGCGTGTGCGTGTGCGTGTGCGTGTGCGTGTGCGTGTGCGTGTGCGTGTGCGTGTGCGTGTGCGTGTGCGTGTGCGTGCTTATGCGCGTGTATACGTATGTACGTGCCGTGCGTGTGTTAATCTGCCAAGATCCGCTAAGGCGTGTGCAGGTGTACATGGAAGTACGTGTATCCACACCCACACCCACACCCATCTACCCGCACATACACCCACATGACGGCAGAGTGTCGGCATTCGTCCGCACTTTCGTCGTGTGACGCGCTGCCCGCCCGCTGCTCGCCGGGAATGCGAGTCATGCGCAAGTATAATGTAAGTCAAGCACGCGTGTTCGTGATTGCATGTCAATGCTGGAAGAGAAATTGCAAAAAGAAAATCCTTTTATTCGGCTAAAAACCGTCGGCTCTGACCTCAGCATCTCAGCGGGGAGAGAGAGTAATGGGGCGGATGGGTGGGTGGGTGGGCGGGCTAGAGAACATAAATGCGCATGCGAGCGAGACAAAAAGAAGAAGAAAAAGAAAAAGAGGAAGAAGAAGAAGAAGAGGAAGAAGAAGAAGAAGAGGAAGAAGAAGAAGAAGAGGAAGAAGAAGAGGAAGAAGAAGAAGAAGAAGAAGAAGAAGAAGAAGAAGAAGAAGAAGAAGAAGATGAAGATGAAGATGAAGATGAAGATGAAGATGAAGATGAAGATGAAGAAGAAGAAGAAGAAGAAGAAGAAGAAGAAGAAGAAGAAGAAGAAGAAGAAGAAGAAGAAGAAGAAGAAGAAGAAGAAGAAGAAGAAGAAGAAGAAGAACAAGAACAAGAACAAGAACAAGAACAACAACAACAACAACACTGAAGTTAAGTATAAGGCAGGCAGTCCCCAGCTCCTTCCCAAGGGGTTGCGAGTCCCCGGCTAATCCGTAGTTCCCGAGGCGCCGCCGAGAGCAAAGCGGAGTCGGAGGCTTACGCAACAATAATAATAGTTCTTATTACGTCACCGTTGATGAGCTGGAAATGACCTGCTTCTGCCGTCGTCATCACTATTCATCTTCGGCGTCATCACCAGCGCACGAAAGGGGAACACAGCATCAACATCAGTATGTATGTTAATCTTTTCCCGCTTCATCACCTGCACAGTTGCAGATGATATGACGATGAAAGTTTGCGGTTCTTCGGGAAGGTTTCCAAAAATCCGTACAATACCCTCCCGTCTCCTTCCCTCCCCCCCTCTCTTGACTTTTCACCCCCCCCCCCATCCCACTTTTCTATCTTCCCCCCTCTCTTCCAACCCCACAACTACCCTTTCACCAAAATCTTTTCCTAACAGCCCAGCCCAGCCCTCCTCCCCTTCCCCCCTTCTCCTTCTTCTTCTCCTTCCCCTTCTTCTCTTCTTCTCCTCCTCCTCCCGTTCCTTTTCCCCTTCCTCTCCTCTCATCTTCTCCCCTTCCTCTTCCTCTCCCCTACTCATTCCCTTCCCCTTCCTCTCCCCTCCTCCTCCCCTTCCCACTCATTCCCCTTCCTCTCTCTACACCCTCCCCTTCCCACTAATCCCTCCCTCCTCCCTCCCTCCCACTGATCCCTCCCTCCTCTTCCCCCTCCCTCCCTCCCTCCCTCCTCCCCTCTGCGCAGCTCACAATTTCAAGGAATTTCAACGCCGCTCTGCCATGTTTGCTCAGAACATAAACACCGGAGTGTGATGATCGGCCACACTGCATATCGGATTTTATGGCCAGACTTATTTCGCCACGACGTTTTGCGTCTCGATGGAGTGGTTCGGGTCGTGTCTCAAGGTTCCAGCTTTTCAAGACGATAATAATGGTAATTATCAGCTTATTATTCGACTTTCCGCGTTTTTTCTTGTGTTCGCTTGGGAATTCTCCTTCATTGGCGTTCGAGTGTGTCTGTCTGTCTGTCTGTCTAGCTGGCTGCCCGTCTGTGTCCTTGTCTTCTCTACGTTATTGGCTTTATTCCCTCCTCTCTCCCTAAATCCCCCTCTCTTCTAGTTTCCTCTCGCTCACTCAGATATTCATTCACTCACTCACTCACTCATCCGCTCACTCTCTCACTCGTTCATATCACTCACTCATTCATTCCCCATTCTACCCCTCGCTTTTTCTCATATAATTAAACACATACATACATACATAAATACATAATCACATAAATACATAAAAACATAAATACACATACATACACACAAACACACACACACGCGCAGATACAGCATCCGTGTCTGCCGTGAGCCGCCAGGCCAGAAGCAAATGTCACCAGAGCACACGAAGCTGTTCCTTCCTGCGCCCCTTCCGCTCGACATTGTCTCCTCTTCTCGGCAGGACTTCGCGTGGAGAGGAAAAAGAAAAATAAATACGAGGAGAAGAAAGTCTGAATACGAAGGAGACGATGACAAAGGACATGGGAGAAATGTGACAGAAAAAAACGGAAAGGAAAAGTAGGTGAAGAAGTGGGAGGGAATAGGAGCAAAGGAAAATTGAAATGTGTGAAAGGGAAGTCTATGTATGTATGTATGTATGTATGCATATATACGCATATATACATATATATATACATATATATATGCATATATACATATATATATACATATATATATGCATATATACATATATATATACATATATATATATATATATATACATATATATGCATATATCTCTCTATATCTATCTATCTATCTATATATGTGTATGTGTATGTGTATGTGTATGTGTATGTGTATGTGTATGTGTGTGTGTGTGTGTGTGTGTGAGAGAGAGAGAGAGAGAGAGAGAGAGAGAGAGAGAGAGAGAGAGAGAGAGAGAGAGAGAGAGAGAGAGAGAGCGAGAGAGAGCGAGAGCGGACTAAGCCTCCGAAGCCAAAGCCAGGCGCACGGAGCCTGAGCCCCGAAGGATCGCCTCCTGAGTATCCACAGCGGTTGCCTCTTGGCTAATTGTGGGAAACGTCTGCGCCGGGAGTGCAGGTGAGGCTAATTACCTTCATTATCCTCACTCTCATTATCGTCGTCATCCTCATCTTGCGTTACTTGTTGCATCTCTTGCGGGGGCTCAGTGAGATTCACTGTAACCACTGGCTTCACTATCACTGGTATCGAGACCACCATTTGAGTTATGGTTACTGAAGTCTTCTTCATTGTCATCATTTTCGGCAGTCACTTTCATTATCATCATCAATTTCATTTATCAATCACCACCCACCATGTTCGCCATTGCCACTACAGTCCAACTTCCCATAACCATCACCACAACCAACACCACAATCCTGTGGCACCATTACTCATTCTTCCCTTCACTATCACCATCACTATCACCATCATCGTTCCCTTTCTCTCACCATCCTCACCTTCAGAATACGGTTCCAAACCCTCCGAAATAAAGAGTAAAACGTTTGAACATAAACGTTTTTTTTTGCAACATCAACCAGTACCCTTGCAACATTTCGAGCGACAACTAGCAAGTGGAGACACAGATTGCGTGTTCGTAAACATCGGGTGCAAAATGTGAAACGCCTCGACTCGCGAGACGAACCTTGGATCGGCTGCTTTGGAAACGATTGCGTATAGATACGTGCATGAGTACACTCTAACGACACTCCCCTCCTCGCCCTCCCAAAACAGCTCAAACCCTTAATAATAATAACTAATAGAGAAATTAACAAGATAACCAACGGGCGGAAGCAATAATTATCGCAAGAAACCAGACCCGCACGCTCATACCCGAGCGCGCACGTAAGCAAGCACACTGGCACGCACGCACATTTCTAATACTATGCACGACTTTCTCCCAAGATCTGCGGCGAAGATGCAGGCAGCCGAAGGTCGCTCTCGCCAGGGGGAGGGGCGCATGGGAAGACCCGGGGAGGGGGAGGGAGGGGGGTCCTTCTGGCGCTTCGGCAACAGGATTTTCAACTAAGGGAAATCTGGGGAAATTACGGGGTCTTTGGGGGTCTTGATAATTGGTTTAGATCTTTGGGTTATCTCTTTTGATTTCATTTTTGGGGAAGGCGGGTCGGAGCGTAGGAATTAATTAAGGGTCCGGATAATGAGGAGGATAATTAAAAGCTTCGCATGTGCATAGCCCTGTATACATGTGTGTATATAAAGGTGTGTGTGTGTGTGTGTGTGTGTGTGTGTGTGTGTGTGTGTGTGTGTGTGTGTGTGTGTGTGTGTGTGTGTGTGTGTGTGTGTGTGTGTACATTTATGTATGTATGTATGTATGTATGTATGTATGTATGTATGTATGTATATATATATTATATATATATATATATACATATATATAAACAAATAAATGCACTCGCACTCTCCCTCTCGTAGACACCTCTTACCAAATCCTCGGCACTGCACCAGAGCCTCCCTTGCACCAGTGTCCCAAAACTGCTCGACGCCCGAAGGAGGAGCCTTTCAGAGCGCAGACTGCATTCACGCGAGACGTTGCATCACGGCGCGCTGCCACTGCGCTGGGAACTCTCTCGAGAACAGGGTGAGCGAGTGAGAGTGAGTGGGTGAGTGAGCGAGTGAGAGTGAGTGAGTCATAGAGTGAGTGGGTAAGTGAGTGAGCGAGCCAGTGGGTGAGTGAGTGAGCCAGAGTGGGTGAGTGAGTGAGCGAGCCAGTGGGTGAGTGAGTGAGCGAGCCAGTGGGTGAGTGAGTGAGCCAGAGTGGGTGAGTGAGTGAGCCAGAGTGGGTGAGTGAGTGAGCCAGATTGAGTGAGTGAGTGAGTGAGTGAGTGAGTGAGTGAGTGTGTGAGTGAGTGAGTGAGTGAGTGAGTGAGTGAGTGAGTGGGTGAGTGAGTGAGTGAGTGAGCCAGAGTGAGTGAGCCAGAGTGAGTGAGTGAGAGTGAGTGAGAGTGAGTGGGTGAGTGAGTGAGCGAGCCAGTGGGTGAGTGAGTGAGCGAGCCAGTGGGTGAGTGAGTGAGCGAGCCAGTGGGTGAGTGAGTGAGCGAGCCAGTGGGTGAGTGAATGAGTGAGTCATAGAGTGGGTGAGTGAGTCATAGAGTGGGTGAGTGAGTGAGTGAGTGAGCGAGCCAGAGTGGGTGAGTGAGTGAGCCAGAGTGGGTGAGTGAGTGAGCCAGAGTGGGTGAGTGAGTGAGCCAGAGTGGGTGAGTGAGTGAGTGAGTCATAGAGTGGGTGAGTGAGTGAGTGAGTGAGCCAGAGTGGGTGAATGAATGAGTGAGTCAGAGTGGGTGAGTAAGCGATCGAGTGAACGAGCGGTTAAAGGAGCGAGTGAGCTTAATGATCTCCTGACCCAAAAGTGTCACGCTATAGTGTGTAAGCCCGTGGGAAGCCTACAATACCCCTTAAAAATATGCCTTATCTCTATCGCATGATGCAAGGTACCATTCGCACGCCCCTTCTACATCAACTTTGCAACCAAAACGCCCGTCTCTATGCTCAGCGAGTGACGTCATGCGGCGCGGACCCCCCTGCGAAGGTGCTCTTCCGCTCATAATGAATTGACACTTCCATGTTTACAAGATTGCTTAGTTTGGTGCTGGAAGTAATTCAATGGTAATCACATAAAATGCAAAACGAGGACTCAACAATAAAAGCGATAAATGAGCCAAATGGAGATAAACGACAAGAAAAGGTAGTTCACGAGCCAATGCCTTGCCAAGAACAGCGGCATTTCCGACGTCGCTGCGACAGGCTCCTGCTCCTACTCCTGCTCCTGCTCCTGCTCCTGCTCCTGCTCCTACTCCTGTTCCTGCTCCTGCTCCTACTCCTACTCCTACTCCTACTCCTACTCCTGTTCCTGCTCCTGCTCCTACTCCTACTCCTACTCCTACTCCTGTTCCTACTCCTACTCCTGTTCCTGCTCCTACTCCTACTCCTACTCCTACTCCTGTTCCTACTCCTACTCCTGTTCCTGCTCCTGCTCCTACTCCTACTCCTACTCCTACTCCTACTCCTACTCCTACTCCTGTTCCTACTCCTACTCCTGTTCCTGCTCCTGCTCCTACTCCTACTCCTACTCCTACTCCTACTCCTGTTCCTACTCCTACTCCTGTTCCTGCTCCTGCTCCTACTCCTGCTACTACTCCTACTCCTGTTCCTGCTCCTACTCCTACTCCTGTTCCTGCTCCTACTCCTATTCCTGCTCCTACTCCTACTCCTGTTCCTACTCCTGCTACTACTCCTACTCCTGTTCCTACTCCTACTCCTGTTCCTGCTCCTGCTCCTACTCCTACTCCTACTCCTGTTCCTACTCCTGCTACTACTCCTACTCCTGTTCCTACTCCTACACCTGCTCCTACTCCTGCTCCTACTCCTACACCTGCTCCTGCTCCTACTCCTGCTTCTACTCCTGCTCCTGCTTCTACTCCTGCTCCTGCTCCTGCTCCTGCTCCTACTCTTGCTCCTACTCCAACTCTTGCTCCTACTCCTACTCCTACTCCTGTTCCTACTCCTGCTACTACTCCTACTCCTGTTCCTACTCCTACACCTGCTCCTGCTCCTACTCCTGCTTCTACTCCTGCTCCTGCTTCTACTCCTACTCCTGCCCCTCCTCCAAGCGACGTGCGGGTTCCCTCGAGCCCTTCCAGCCAAGGAGTTCTCACGCCCAGCCGTCTCACGGAGATTGCCTTGAGAGATTGCTCTTACGCTGGGAAGAAGGGTCGGCCAGTCAAGCTCATCTACGAGGCATGCCGATTCGTCACTCTTCGTGAGGGTATGGTGCGCTCACTCTCACTCTCACTCTCACTCTCTCGCTCACTCTCGCTCACTCATGCATGATTGCACGGGCTATGAGACTATATATGCATAAATAAGCATATAAACTCTACATATGTGTAGGTAGATAAGAAAAGGTATGACTGATTAGGTACACATGCAGATTAGATCAACCAGGTCCCGTAGCTACATAAACATAGCCATATAGCACATGCATACGCAACAAGGGCACCACCAGAGGGCCTAACGTCATCGTATCGCACGAACATGAAAGAACTGTAATCAGACCCACTTTTGGCTTCATCAAGACCGCTGTCAAGGGTTCCTTCCCTACTTCCTAATAGCCCTTGGCGTGGAAGTCCTACAGTGAAAGATATTTCTGACGTGTTGTTTGCGTTCTGTTGATATCTTAGGTTTTGTGACTTTCGGAGAGAACTGAAAAGGAAACCAACTGTATGTTGTTGCACTGGTCGCCTCTTGCCAGAAAGCAAGCAAGCAAATACATCGTCGGATGGTTAAATATGTGATAATACTAATGCTAACAATTACATGACGAAAACAGTAATTAATAATATGAAGAAAAAGAAGAAACTGAAAAAGAGGAAAGGAAAAGAAAAAGAAGAAGAAACAGAAGAAAAGGGAGACCATAAATAAGAAGAGAAAGAAGAAGAAACAAGAAAAGGGAGAACATAAAGAAGAAGAGAAAAGAAGAAGAAACAAGAAAAGGGAGAACATAAATAAGAAGAGAAAGAAGAAGGAAAAAAGAGGGGAGGAAGAATAAACAGAGAAGGAAAAGAAGGCGACACGGCAACGCGCGAGTGCGTGAGGGGCGGCGGGAGGGCGCGGGGAGGGCACATACCAGGAGGCTCTGCAAGGCTATCTGCGAGTCCCGAGTGAGTGACGCAATAGCAAAGTTTACGCTCGGTGTTGCAACAGGTCAGTGAGGCGGAGGATGCGAGGTCACTGGGTGAATGACGAGACGGACAACAGATCTTATAACCTCGGCGATGTGGATGTTTGATCGTGCAGGGAGACGTTTGAAAGAGATTGGAACGGGGTTTCCTCTATCAGCACCTTAGTAACAAAGGCGATTCACCCTCCTGTTTCACCGCTCGTACCACTCACTATCTCCTCCCCTTGCTTCCCAGGACTCACTCACTCATTCACTCACACACTCACTCTGTCTGTCTGTCTGCCTCTGTTCTCATAAGATAACGAGTCTCTCCATATCAATCCCTATCTCTCTTTCCTCGCAAGATGACGTCATTTCCATCTCTCCTCTTTCTCCTCCTCCTGTCCCTTCTTCCCGACACCACGGATATCTCCTCTTCCCTCCCTCCCCCTACCCCCATCCCTCCCTCTCTTACACAAGGCCGAACGTAAAAAAACACTAGGATCGTGACGGGTCGGCCGCCGCCAGTGGATCCCTGCAGGCTGAAGGGCACAGGGAACAGCGCTGTTTCGTAAGCTGTTCGCCGCCGTTACTTAACCGTGTTCAGCGTCTACGCATACGCTTGTCGTGGAGAGCGCGGGTATACGATATGGCCGTGCTATCGCGTCTCTTTTGTTCAGTCGTGTGATTTCTAAATCAACATGCGTCGATAGCCATAGCCATAATGGGTGTTTTTTTATCCCAAGGTCGGATTCTTGTTATGTAAACCTTTGATCGTCGATCTCGCGTTTCCCGTAATTTTTTTTATTATTACTTTTTTTTAACTGCATGTTTTGTTGAGTGATCTTTCTATGTAATCTATTTGCTGACTCTTCTCATATCCTCTCTCTGCTCGTTGTGCAATGACGCAGTCCTTCCTCTGATGCATTTGCATCGTATCATTAACTAACATAGTCTCTCCTTAACAGCTATTGATAATCAACACATCCGCTTAACACAAAAAATCTTCCTCGTGCATACACTCCCTCCCCCCCCTCCCCCTACCAAACACACACAGGCGGCACACACATGCAGCTACTCCTGTGGGCCTTCATGGACAGCCACAGGATATGAGGCATCGCGGGACACGCCTCGCCTTCCTGGAAACAGTTACTCACAAAGGGATTTAGTTGAGGAATCTGGCCTTATGTGAATTCCATTCGATTGATGTGTGCCAGACGTCGTCATAAAATCACATCACCTATAATAATGCTGTCATATCAATAATGATGCTGATAGCTATAATAATAATAATGATGATGTTGATAACTATAATAATAATAATGATGCCAATATAAATAGTAATGATAGAGATACTAATAAAAAAATACAATGGTAGTGATAATAATAAGGAAGATAATAATAATAACAAGAACAATGACAACACGAACAATAATAACAATATAACAATAAAAGGAAAACAGATGTTTCTCGATGGAGTGGTTTGGGTCGTGTCTCAACGTTCCAGCTTTTCAAGACGACTCAAAAAAGGTAATTATCAGCTTATTATTCGACTTTCCGCGTTTTTTCTTGTGTTCGCTTGGGAATTCTCCTTCTTTGGCGTTCGAGTGTGTCTGTCTGTCTGTCTGTCTAGCTGGCCGCCCGTCTGTGTCCTTGTGTTCTCTACGTTATTGGCTTTATTCTCTCCTCTCTCCCTAAATCTCTCTCTCTTCTTCTTTCCTCTCGTTCACTCACTCATCCGCTTACTCTCTCTCGTTCATATCACTCACTCACTCACTCATTCGCCCATTCTATCCCTAGCTTTTTCCTCACATAATTAAACACACACAAACACATACAAACATACAAACAAACAAACAAACACACGCGCGCAGACACAAAGGCATCCGGTGTCTGCCGTGAGCCGCCAGGGTTGCAGGTTGCACGTTCGCCCAAGAGCACAATGAAGCCGTTCCTTCCTGCGGCCTCTTCCGCTCGACATTGTCTCCTCTTCTCGGCAGGACTTCGCGTGGAGAGGAAAAATAAAAATAAATACGAGGAGAAGAAAGTCTGAATACGAAGAAGATGATGACAAAGGACATGGGGGGAATGTGGATATAAGGGAAAGGAAAAGTAGGTGAAGAAGTGGGAGGGAATAGGAGCAAAGTGAAATTGAAATGTGTGAAAGGGGAGTCTATGTATGTATGTATGTATGTATGTATGTATGTATGTATGTATGTATGTATGTATGTATGTATGTATGTATGTATGTATGTATGTATGTATGCATATATACGCATATATACATATATATATATGCATATATACATATATATATATACATATATATGCATATATCTCTCTATATCTATCTATCTATCTATCTATATATATATGTGTGTGTGTGTGTGTGTGTGTGTGTGTGTGTGTGTGTGTGTGTGTGTGTGTGTGTGTGTGTGTGTGTGTGTGAGAGAGAGAGAGAGAGAGAGAGAGAGAGAGAGAGAGAGAGAGAGAGAGAGAGAGAGCGAGAGAGAGAGCGAGAGAGAGAGTGCGAGAGTGCGAGAGTGCGAGAGTGCGAGAGTGCGAGAGTGCGAGAGTGCGAGAGTGCGAGAGTACGAGAGTGCGAGAGTACGAGAGTACGAGAGTGCGAGAGAGCGAGAGCGGACTAAGCCTCCGAAGCCAAAGCCAGGCGCACTGAGCCTGAGCCCCGAAGGATCGCCTCCTGGGTATCCACAGCGGTTGCCTCTTGGCTAATTGTGGGAAACGTCTGCGTCGGGAGTGCAGGTGAGGCTAATTACCTTCATTATCCTCACTCTCATTATCGTCGTCATCCTCATCTTGCGTTACTTGTTGCATCTCTTGCGGGGGCTCAGTGAGACTCACTGTAACCACTGGTTTCACTATCACTGGTATCGAGACCACCATTTGAGTTATGGTTACTGAAGTCTTCTTCATTGTCATCATTTTAGGCAGTCACTTTCATTATCATCATCAATTTAATTTACCAATCACCATCCACCATGTTCGCCATTGTCATTGCAGCCCAACTTCCCATAACCATCACCATAACCAACACCACAATCCTGTGGCACCATTACTCATTCTTCCCTTCATTATCATCATCATCGTTCCCTTTCTCTCACCATCCTCACCTTCAGAATACGGTTCCAAACCCTCCGAAATAAAGAGTAAAACGTTTGACCATAAACGTTTTTTGCAACATCAACCAGTACCATTGCAACATTTCGAGCGACAACTAGCAAGTGGCGACACAGACTGCGTGTTCGTAAACATCGGGTGCAAAATGTGAAACGCCTCGACTCGCGAGACGAACCTTGGATCGGCTGCTTTGGAAACGATTGCGTATAGATACGTGCATGTGCACACTCTAATGACACTCCCCTCCTCGCCCTCCCAAAACAGCTCAAACCCTTAATAATAATAACTAATAAAGAAATTAAATAAAGATAAAGCAAAAGGGCGAAGCACATTACCATCGCAAGAAACCAGACCCGCACGCTCATACCCGAGCGCGCACGTAAGCAAGCACACTGGCACGCACGCACATTTCTAATACTATGCACGACTTTCTCCCAAGATCTGCGGCGAAGATGCAGGCAGCCGAAGGTCGCTCTCGCCAGGGGGGGGGGGGGGGGGCATGGGAAGACCCGGGGAGGGGGAGGGAGGGGGGTCCTTCTGGCGCTTCGGCAACAGGATTTTCAACTAAGGTAAATCTGGGGAAATTTCGGGGTCTTTGGGGTCTTGATAACTGGATTAGATCTTTGGGTTATCTCTTTTGATTTCGTTTTGGGGGAAGGCGGGTCGGAGCGTAGGAATTAATTAAGGGTCCGGATAATGAGGAGGATAATTAAAAGCTTCGCATGTGCATAGCCCTGTATACATGTGTGTGTGTGTAAAGGTTTGTGTGTGTGTGTGTGTGTGTGTGTGTGTGTGTGTGTGTGTGTGTGTGTGTGTGTGTGTGTGTGTGTGTGTGTGTGTGTGTGTGTGTGTGTGTGTACATTTATGTATGTATATATGTATATATGTATATATGTATGTATGTATGTATGTATGTATGTATGTATGTATGTATGTATGTATATACGTACATACATACCTATATACACACAAGAAAATGCACTCGCACTCTCCCTCTCGTAGACACCGCTTACCAAATCCTAGGCACTGCACCAGAGCCTCCCTTGCACCAGTGTCCCAAAAATGCTCGACGCCCGCAGGAGGAGCCTTTCAGAGCGCAGACTGCATTCACGCGAGACGTTGCATCACGGCGCGCTGCCACTGCGCTGGGAACTCTCAAGAACAGGGTGAGCGAGTGAGTGAGTGAGTGAGTGAGTGAGTCAGAGTGAGTGAGTGAGTGAGTGAGTGAGTGAGTGAGTGAGTGAGAGTGAGTGAGTGAGCCAGAGTGGGTGAGTGAGTGAGTGAGCGAGTGAGAGTGAGTGAGTGAGTGAGCCAGAGTGGGTGAGTGAGTGAGTGAGCGAGTGAGAGTGAGTGAGTGAGCCAGAGTGGGTGAGTGAGTGAGTGAGTGAGTGGGTAAGTGAGTGAGTGAGTGAGTGAGTGAGTGAGTGGGTGAGTGAGTGAGTGAGTGAGTGGGTGAGTGAGTGAGTGAGTGGGTGAGTGAGTGGGTGAGTGAGTGGGTGAGTGAGTGAGTGGGTGAGTGAGTGAGTGGGTGAGTGAGTGAGTGAGTGGGTGAGTGAGTGAGTGAGTGAGTGAGTGGGTGAGTGAGTGAGTGGGTGAGTGAGTGAATGAGTGAGAGTGAGTGAATGAGTGAGAGTGAGTGAGCAAGTGAGAGTGAGTGAGCAAGTGAGAGTGAGTGAGCAAGTGAGAGTGGGTGGGTGGGTGAGTGGGTGAGTGAGTGAGTGAGTGAGCGAGTGAGTGAGCGAGTGAGAGTGAGTGAGCGAGTGAGAGTGAGTGAGTGACCGAGTGAGAGTGAGTGAGTGAGTGAGCGAGTGAGAGTGAGTGAGTGAGCGAGTGAGAGTGAGTGAGTGAGTGAGTGAGTGAGTGAGTGAGCGAGCCAGAGTGGGTGAGTGAGCGAGTAAGTGAGCGAGTGAGTGAGTGAGCGAGTGAGTGAATGAGTGAGTCATAGAGTGGGTGAGTGAGTGAGTGAGTGAGCCAGAGTGGGTGAATGAATGAGTGAGTCAGAGTGGGTGAGTAAGCGATCGAGTGAACGAGCGGTTAAAGGAGCGAATGAGCTTAATGATCTCCTGACCCAAAAGTGTCACGCCATAGTGTGTAAGCCCGTGGGAAGCCTACAATACCCATTAAAAATATGCCTTATCTCTATCGCATGATGCAAGGTACCATTCGTACGCCCCTTCTACATCAGCTTTGCAACCAAAACGCCCGTCTCTATGCTCAGCGAGTGACGTCATGCGGCGCGGACCCCCCTGCGAAGGTGCTCTTCCGCTCATAATGAATTGACACTTCCATGTTTACAAGATTGGTTAGTTTGGTTAGTTTGCTGGCAGTAATTCAGTGGTATTCACATGAAATGCAAAACGAGAACTCGACAATAAATCGACAAATATGCCAAATGGAGATAAACGACAGAGGGACACCAAGAAAAGGTAGTTCACGAGCCAAGAACAGCGGCATTTCCGACGTCGCTGCGAAAGACTCCTGCTCCTGCTCCTACTCTTGCTCCTGCTCCTACTCTTACTCTTGCTCCTACTCCTACTCACTCTTACTCTTGCTCCTACTCCTGCTCCTACTCTTACTCTTGCACATGCCCTTGCTCCTACTCCTACTCTTGCTCCTGCTCCTACTCCTACTCTTACTTCTACTCCTACTCTTGCTCCTCCTCTAAGCGACGTGCGGGTTCCCTCGAGCCCTTCCAGCCAAGGAGTTCTCACGCCCGGCCGTCTCACGGAGATTGCCTTGAGAGATTGCTCTTACGCTGGGAAGAAGGGTCGGCCAGTCAAGCTCATCTACGAGGCATGCCGATTCGTCACTCTTCGTGAGGGTATGGTGCGCTCACTCTCACTCTCTCGCTCACTCTCGCTCTCACTCTCACTCTCACTCTCACTCTCACTCTCTCGCTCACTCATGCATGATTGCACGGGCTATGAGACTATATATGCATAAATAAGCATATATACTCTACATATGTGTAGGTAGATAAGAAAAGGTATGACTGATTAGGTACACATGCAGATTAGATCAACCAGGTCCCGTAGCTACATAAACATGGCCATATAGCACATACATACGCAACAAGGGCACCACCAGAGGGCCTAGCGTCATCGTATCGCACGAACATGAAAGAACTGTAATCAGACCCACTTTTGGCCTCATCAAGACCGCTGTCAAGGGTTCCTTCCCTACTTCCTAATAGCCCTTGGCGTGGAAGTCTTACAGTGAAAGATATTTCTGACGTGTTGTTTGCGTTCTGTTGATATCTCAGGTTTTGTGACTTTCGGAGAGAACTGAAAAGGAAACCAACTGTTTGTTGTTGCACTGGTCGCCTCTTGCCAGGAAGAAAGCAAGCAAATACATCGTTGGATGGTTAAATATGTGATAATACTAATGCTGACAATTACATGACGAAAACAGTAATTAATAATATGAAGAAAAAGAAGAAACTGAAAAAGAGGAAAGGAAAAGAAAAAGAAGAAGAAACAGAAGAAAAGAGAGACCATAAAGAAGAAGAGAAAGAAGAAGAAACAAGAAAAGGGAGAACATAAATAAGAAGAGAAAGAAGGAAAAAAGAGGGGAGGAAGAATAAACAGAAGAAAAAGAAGAAACTGAAAAAGAGGAAAGGAAAAGAAAAAGAAGAAGAAATAGAAGAAAAGGGAGAACATAAAGAAGAAGAGAAAGAAGAAGGAAAAAAGAGGGGAGGAAGAATAAACAGAGAAGGAAAAGAAGGCGACACGGCAACGCGCGAGTGCGTGAGGGGCAGCGGGAGGGCGCGGAGAGGCCGCATACCAGGAGGCTCTGCAAGGCTATCTGCGAGTCCCGAGTGAGTGACGCAATAGCAAAGTTTACGCTCGGTGTTGCAACAGGTCAGTGAGGCGGGGGATGCGAGGTCACTGGGTGAATGACGAGACGGACAACAGATCTTATAACCTCGGCGATGTGGATGTTTGATCGTGCAGGGAGACGTTTGAAAGAGATTGGAATGGGGTTTCCTCTATCAGCACTTGGTAACAAAGGCGATTCACTCTCCTGTTTCACCGCTCGTTCCACTCACTATCTCCTCCCCTTGCTTCCCAGGACTCACTCACTCATTCACTCACACACTCACTCTGTCTGTCTGTCTGCCTCTGTCCTCATAAGATAACGTGTCTCTCCATCTCTATCCCTATCTCTCTTTCCTCGCAAGATGACGTCATTTCCATCTCTCCTCTTTCTCCTCCTCCTGTCCCTTCTTCCCGACACCACGGATATCTCCTTTTCCCTCCCTCCCCCTACCCCCATCCCTCCCTCTCTTACACAAGGCCGAACGTAAAAAAACACTAGGATCGTGACGGGACGGCCGCCGCCAGTGGATCCCTGCAGGCTGAAGGGCACAGGGAACAGCGCTGTTTCGTAAGCTGTTCGCCGCCGTTACTTAACCGTGTTGAGCGTCTACGCATACGCTTGTCGTGGAGAGCGCGGGTATACGATATGGCCGTGCTATCGCGTCTCTTTTGTTCAGTCGTGTGACTTCTGAATCAACATGCGTCGATAGCCATAGCCATAATGGGTGTTTTTTTATCCCAAGGTCGGATTCTTGTTATGTAAACCTTTGATCGTCGATCTCGCGTTTCCCTTTTTTTTTTTAATTATTACTTTTTTATTGCATGTTTTGTTGAGTGATCTTTCTATGTAATCTATTTGCTGACTCTTCCCATATCCTCTCGCTGCTCGTTGTACAATACCGCTGTCCTTCCTCTGATGCATTTGCAACGTATCATTAACTAACACACTCTCTCCTTAACACCTATTGATAATCAACACATCCGCTTAACACAAAAAATCTTCCTCGTGCATACACTCCCCCGCCCCCCCCCCCCACCAAACACACACAAGCGGCACACACATGCAGCTACTCCTGTGGACCTTTATGGACAGCCACAGGATATGAGGCATCGCGGGACACGCCTCGCCTTCCTGGAAACAGTTACTCACAAAGAGATTTAGTTGAGGAATCTGGCCTTATGTGAATTCCATTTGATTGATGTGTGTCAGACGTCGTCATAAAACCACATTAGCTATAATAATGCTGTCATATCAATAATGATGCTGATAACTATAATAATAATAATGATGTTGATAACTACAATAATAATAATGATGCTAATATAAATAGTAATGATAGAGATACTAATAAAAAAGACAATGGTAGTGATAATAATAACGGAGATAATAATAATAACAAGAACAATGACAACACGAACAATAATAACAATATAACAATAGAAGGAAAACAGATGTTTCTCATAGTTAATGTGCACAGCCAAGTGATGTCACACAGGAACAGGCGATATTTACACTCTGCTGCACAAGCATAAAAGACCAAAGTCTACACACCATTGCGCACGAAATAAAATAATTCCATCAGAACAACACTCACCACGAAACCCTATAGAACACATAAATACAACACACATATACAAGGAAATAAATAGAAGAATAATCTCTTAACATATAATACCTAGAAATAAAGATCCAATTGAAGTATATTCTAAGTACCAAAGATGTGAAGTCAATAAATGTTTTTAAAAAAAGGTTCAAAACACACTGATTACGGAGTCCCCTCCCTATTGAACCCCGAACCCACAAGAACCTCACGGAACCAACCGCATAAGACCAGACACCCTAGTTGCTTACCACGAATTACCCCCGCCAGCCTTAATCACAGTTGCTGGCGTCTCTTAAGGGGGGGGGGGTAGTTAGCACTAATTACTGGGCGGGGTTCAGTAAGGTTCGGGCCCTAAAAGAACCTCAAGAAGGGTGTCACAGATCGCGATTTTGTTGAAGCTATCCCTGGGGTTCAGTGAGGGCAAATTTTGGGTCCAGTTACGGTGCAGAGTAACTGTCGCTTTTGCCTCTTGAACTGCACGGCGGGCTTGGGCGGGCTTGGGCGGGCTTCTAGGCCTCGTCTTCATTAACGATCATCGTTTTTGTTACTGATATATTGATCATGATGATAATAAAAAGGATAATGGTAATAATGATGATAATGATAAATATAATGATACATATAATAATAATAATGATGATGATAACAATGATAATAAAAGTAATAAAAAACAATAATTATCATAATCATAACAATAATAACAAATGTAATAATAGCAGTATAAGTATCAATAAAAATATAAACAGAAACAAATAACAAAAACAAATAAAACACCAAAAATAACAAAAATATAATCGAATCACAACAAATCATAAACATTACCATCGACATATCCAAAGCCATCGTCATCACCGCAGTCACTGCGGCTGCGGCAATCCTCAACCTGTTTCATTTCAGCTGCGGCAGTCTGGCTCCAGAAACACTCGCCCTCGACCTCCTGCGCTCAGCCCATCTGGGTCAGTGGCGCTCCTCAGGTAAGGGACTTCCTTCTACCCTTGGCTAGTCTATGCGTCTGTGTGTGTGTGTGTGTGTGTGTGTGTGTGTGTGTGTGTGTGTGTGTGTGTGTGTGTGTGTGTGTAGACCAAATGTTTAGTGAACGACGGGACTGGTGTCATCATCTCTCGATAAGATTTTGTATCTAGTATTTTTTATTTTCTTTATCAAGCCACTTGTGTACATACACCACCTCTACCTACCTGTCTTCCAGCCTACCTCCCTATCCATCTACTATCCCTATCAGACGACTCGCCGTCGCCCCTTTGTCCCCGCATAAGCACGGTCGCGATCCTGACAATAGCCGCGAGTCTGCCGCGCGTGACCGACTCAATTACGTCGCGGTTAGCGCTGTTCCGCCGGAAACGGATTCCCGCGCGTGGACCCCGCCTCGATCGCTACACGCCGCCCCGACGCCGACGGCCTGCCCGGGGCGCCTCGCATACACGCAGACAGGCTTCCGCAACACACCTGATGCAGGCCACTACATTACACCTGATGGGCGAGTGAATGATTCAGCCGCGCGGCGCCGGCATTGTGGGTCTGAGCTTCAGGTCATGTTTGCATGCATGGCGCACATCGAATCCAAAACGGGGTGCCAAACTACACTCATTAATTCTTAACAACTCGCTCCACGTGGTGAACGCTACCACAAACGCCCCACGCACTCCGCCCCGCCACACTTCACACTCATGACCTGCACTTCCCAAACATCCTACGCAGACACCAACATCCACTACGCGTTGATCTCCCGCTATATCCCCCCCCCCCCCAGCCGCACAACCCCCATCCCCTCGGGCACGGCCAGGTACGACGATTGCATGACAGCGAGTCTGGCAAGTGACATGCAAAAGGCGGGGGCGTGCGAATCAAGTGTTAGATATCTAACACGTGTTGACAAGCACTTGACAGGTACACATCTTCACTTTGCCCTGTGGCGGGCGCGGGGCGAAGGTGTGCGATTCGCGCGTTCATTAATTAAGCACACGGCGTTAATCAACAGAGCGCTGGCAGGCGGCAGAGGGAAATGGGGGAATGGAGGTGTAAATAAACGGCAGGTGCCTCGGCAGGTGCCTCGGCAGGTGGCTGGAGGCCACTACACTAAACGAGTCTTAAAATCATGACGTTTCGGCGACAGGCATTCGTCTCTGCCTTCAGGCGGAGAATGCTCCCTGACTTCTTGCATTTGCAGAACCTTTGTGTCCGCAACATCAACGCCAAGAGAATGACAACGACACTCGTGCGTTATGATGGCGCTGATAATGCAGTTGCTTATTCTGACGACAATGACGCCAACAATCTATCTGATGCAATCTTTCACACAATAAGGGAGGATGCATGCATCAGCAACACGCAGAAGTGTGCAATCTCGCCTTTCCACTGTCATCCCGCCCAATCTCCCGGACTCTTAACCAGCATGTAGGTCTAACTGTCGCCTCTCCCCAGGCCGCTTCGGTCTCCTCTCGCCCTCCTTCGCCGTCCTCAGGATGGAGCTAATAGCAGGGCTGCGCTCACAAAGAACTCCACTGTCATTTGGAGGGGAGGGGAGGGGAGGGGAGGGGAGGGGGGGGGGGGGGGGGGGGGGGGGGGGGAGGGGAGGGGGAGAGGGAGGGGGAGGGCTGTAACAGGGAGAGGAGAGGGGCGTTATGGGGAGGGCTGAGGGCTTTTATGGGGAAGGGAGGAATGGCTGCTATAGGGAGAGGAACTCGTGGAGTGAGAGGGCCAAAAAGCACACTGTGAAACGTGGGACTGATGTGAGATTGTATGTGGCGTCCGTGTGTCTGTACGCCCCCCCATCCCCTTCACTCTCCATCTACCCCCCCCCCTCCTTCTCATCTCCTCTGCTATCGAATCTGCAAGATCAACTATGGAGAGAAATCTGAACCGAGTGAGTTTTTTTACGATACAGAAACAGCACAAATCCCTCGAGGGAGTGTGCGTGCGTGCTGGCTTCGAAGCACCGAGCCACGCCCGTACTTTGAACGCGCCCATTTTCTCGGAATTTTCCCTTTTCATTTAGTCAAATAGAATCTCGGTAGTTTTTTCACCAACTTCTTGCGTGGTTCGTTCACACACGATAAGCAGGTTCTGTATATGGGGGAAAATGGTTCCTCTCGCTGCACACTCCGAGTTGAAGAAGTTCTTGCAAGGAGCTCACAGGAGGTCGCTCTTCTGTGTCAAGTGAAATTCCGCCGCGGGTAATTCTGCCTCAAAGCACAGACTGCAAACTTCTATTCGCCTTTAGTGCGAATTGGTGTTCTCTGCTTATTTTGCAGGATGTGATGTTGGTAAAACATTATACTGAATGCGATAAGTGATGTCGGCAATCTATTTTCTGGCGATTTCAAATTTCTACCTCTTTCTCTCTTCTCTTTCTCTTCCTTTCTTTTTCTCTTTATTTCTTTCTATATCTCTCCCTCTCCCTCTCTCAAATTCATAACATCACATCACAACCGAAATGAAAGTCAACATCTTGTTATGTGCGGTTTCTAAACACTAACGTTATTTCCGTTTGACTTTATCCTTGAATCTAGGTAGCGTGGAAACCCCTAACCCCAGAGCAATTAAAGAAAAGAAACTAACAGAGAGAGACAATGTGTCAAACTATTTATCCACATCTACAGATATCTCTTACGTGGCGGGAAACGATCGTAGAACAATAGAAAAGACACGTTTCGGATCAAGCAAGGTGCTGGAGGTTACACACGAGTCGGTTTCAAGGGCAATTGACAGTATAAAGTCGATGGAATTTCCAACCCATTATTTGTTTTCTTTCTTTTGATCTACTCGAACCCGTTTCCATGACCTGCCTTTTATAACCGGTTTCTGTGACCTGTCTACTTCGATCGATCTACCCCCTCGCCCCCTTCCCCTTTCGCTTCTCTTCCTCTTTACGAGGAAAAAAATGAACAAGGCGAAGGCGAAAAAAAAAGATGAATAACAATGATAATAATAATAATAATGATAATAATAAGTAGTAGTAGTAGTAGTAGATAATAAAGCCGAGGAAAAAGAGGGGGGAAATGAGGAGGACAATGAGAATGAAAAAAGTGGATATCGAGGAAAAAATATACAAAAACAATAACAACAACAATGATAATAACACCAACACTTCTGATAATAATGCTAATGATAATAAATGAGCGAGAAGTGCAATAGATATTCCTAAATAGAGCATCCATTAAAAACAGTTATCGGTAATGAAACACCGAGGTTAGGCGCTGCGCTGACCCTGATTATATATCCCTTTCCTTTCCTTGAAACGTGATTCCACGCTCGCCAATCCCTTGCCGGTACTGGAAAGTAGGTCGCGATTCAGGGAGCGTAGAAATAAATACGCCATGATCCATATCAATTCTAAAGTTTTTTTTTGTGTTCGCTGTAACGGGGTTGCGACTCCAGGTCAGTCAGTCAAGACGGGGGAAACGAGCGTAAAAATAAGGGGTAAAAATAAGCCAAAAAAGGTGAAGTTGAAATTCTCTTCCTTTAGTATACCGGTACTTTCAGTTCCGTTAAGATCTCCCGCTGGCTGACACGCCGTTAATCCCAAATCATTCTACTACTGCGAACTAGACTACATAATATTCAGATCTTCTCTACCGTATATTTATTTTAGAGTCGTATCCCGCCCGAATGTGGTTCCTGGAACTTCGCCTCCTTTTATGGCTCGGATCGACCGACCGCGGACGCCAAGACTTTCACACAATTGTCTCGTAACAAGTCATTCAAGCTGAAGAACTAGCCTCGTTCAAGCTAATGGTATTCGGCGCTAAAGTAGTGTGTAAAAGTCTCATTTGTCTTATATATTATTATTATTATTATTATTATTATTATTATTATTATTATTATTATTGTCATTATTATTATTATTGTCATTATTATTATTACTATCATCATATATATATATTCTCTCTCGTGTGCGTGTGTGCGCGCGCGTGGGTGTGCGTGTGCGTGTGCGTGTGTGCGTGTGCAAGCCAGACAGACAGACGACAATACGAGCCGTATATCTGTATAAGTAACTCGAGTCGTGCCCTCAGGGCGGTGCCCGTGTGCCACCCGTGATGTCACTGCCAACAATGCCAATGATATCCATTTCGTTTTCCTCCATAAAAAAAAATCCCTATTTCCACATTCTCTTCGTAGTCGGATTTTCATTACATTTCCCGTTTACTTTCGTGCTCTCTTGCTTCCCTCCTTCTCCTTCCTCTTTCTCTTTCTCTTTCTCCTCCTCCTCCTTCTCTTCCTCTCCACCATATTATCAATACTTCCACCTTTTTCCCCTTTTTCCTCCCTATCAATCCACTCTGCTGGCTCCTCCCCCTTCGCCCCCCCCCCCCCCAACCTAACGCCTCTTCTGCCGCATCGACGCGGCTTGTATTGGGTCGCGATCAGCTGATAAATAGCTTCCCTCAAACGCCCCTTTTACCCCTCTTTCCCTCTCTCTCTCACTCTATTTTCTTTCTTTCTTTCTTTCTCTCTCTTTTGTCTCTCTCTCTCTCTCTCTTTCTCTCTCTCTCTCTCTCTCTCTTTTCTCTCTCTCTCTCTCTCTCTCTTCTCTCTCTCTCTCTCTCTCTCTCTCTCTCTCTCTCTCTCTCTCTCTCTCTCTCTCTCTCTCTCTCTCTCTCTCTCTTATTCAGATCTTCACTCACTCACTCTCTCAAAAGTCTCTTTTCCAGGTCTTCACTCACTCTCTCCTTTCCCCTCCCTTCCCCTCCCCTCCCCTCCCCTCAGAGGTCGCTCGCTATCTCTTGGCACCTTCCAGTACTAAGCGCTCACGGTCAGCCATGCCGTTTTGTCACTTGGGTTTTCCTCATTTTTTCCTGGACCGAAGATGCTTTGGCTGCCTTGCGCTGGGGGGGGGGGGGGGCATTGCTTGTCTGCTTCTCTATGTCTGTCTCTTGTTCAATTGAATTTCTAATTAATGATACCAAAACATTATTTCTAGTGCTTGATAATTTAATGGTCTAATAATAATAATGAGTGATAATAGCAATAATGCTAGCAATAAGAACAAGAACAACCATAACAATACTAATAATGAAAACATAATGATAATCATAACAAGAACAATTATAATAATAATGATAAAAATACAATAATGAAAATACAATAATAAAAAATACAATAATTCTATTCAATAATAACTTAAACCTAATCGTTATCTCTATTTTCGGTTATTCACCTTCTTTAATTGTAATAATTAAATTCAATATTTTTTTTTCAAGATCAGTTTTCTTTTTCGACGCTCCTCAAGATAAACCTACTTTGTTCACTGGGATTGTTCACTCCCATTGCGAGAACAAAAAGCCCATCGGACGAATGAGATCGGATCCGAGTGACGTAATCCGGAAAATGTGTCGGGAAAAGCTTTCGGTTCGGATAACTATGCATTGTCCTTGGCCGGATGAGCCCGATAACCGATCTGCTTGTGCTTGACAGGAAATGATGATCGCTCTTGCCCCCCCCCCCATCCCATCCTTCCCCCGACTACCCAATATCCCCCCTCCCCCTTCTTCACCCCCCCCCCCGCTCCCAGCCTCCCTCTCCCGGATCACGTGACACGAGCTTTTCTCTCTCTCTCTCTCTCTCTCTCTCCTTTCTCTTTCTCTCTCTCTGTCCTTTCGCTCTCCTTTCTGCCTGTCTGTCTGTCTGGGTCTGCTTGCTTGCTTGTTTGTTTACCTGCCCGCTAGTCTAACTGTTTGATGTCTGTCTCACTTTCCCTCTTCCTCTCCCTCTCCAATTTTCCTCCGACAGACGGTTGTGTCGAAGTTGATTGCCTATCGTTTCTCTCCAGGGGGAGAGGGGGTGAGGGTGGGGGGATGGGAGAGTTTGATGATGATGGATAAAGCACTAACGGTACTCGCGGCTGGGGTTATTTCACGACAGCTTCGAAAACTTTAGCGAGAGAGAGAGACTGCAATTAGCAAGATATTAAGAAGGCAGGATGCAAAAGAGACAGCGAGCGAGTCACGCGACGCAGTACCAACGGCCGCCTCGAAAGTTAGCCGCTCATAAGCCACGACTTCCCTTTGAATCCTCCTTCCGCCTCGAACAGATTCTTTCTGATCAACATTCCAAACGGTTTCTCTTGATCTTGCATTTGTCTCCTGCCATTGGTAGATCTATGGTTTAGGTCACGATAGATAATGAGTGACAAAGATGAAAAGAGGTGGTGAAAATATTACAATAATATTGATGGTGGTGGTGATGATGATGGAGAGTAACAACAACAACAAAACCACACCTACTTCTTCTATTTCTACAACTACTACCAAATGAACTACAACACAATTATAGCAATAAAAAAAAGGACCCATACCCGCAAGCAAGAACAAGAAGAAAAAAATGATCACAACAAGAGCCATTGCAGTCAAAACAATCACAGTGGTCCCACCAACAACAAGAGCCCCAGCAGCACAAACAAATAAACAAATAAACAAATAAGCAAACAGGCAAACAAACGAAGCGACAGGGATGGCGCGCGCCCGACCGAAGACGCGAGGTCCGATATGAGGGGGGGAGGGAAGAGGAAGGAGAGAAGAGGAAAGAGGAGAAGGGAGGGAAAAGGAGGGAGGGGGGGGGAGGGAGAAGGAAGAGGGAAGAGAGGGAGGGAGGGAGGGAAGGAGGAAGGGAAGAAGGAAGAGGAGGAGGGAAGAGGATGGAGAAAGAGGATAGTATGGGGAATGGGATAGGGGAAAGGATGGGGCATAGGGTAAGGGTATGAGGGGGCATGGGGTAAGGGGGATGGGGCATTAGGTAGGGGGTAGGAAGCGGAATAGGGTAGGGGGTAGGACGGGGCATAGGGTAGGGGTAGGATGGGGCACTGGGTAGGGGGTAAGGGGTCGAAGGTGGAGGAAATCGGCGAAGGGAGTAGAGGAAAGAGGAAAAAGGAAAGGGTGGAGGGTGGAGGGAGGGGAGGGCGGGTTGGAGTAAAAGAGGGATGGGGGGTGAGTGGGGGGGAGAGGGAGGGTGTCTACACAGGTCACGCCCTCATGTCTCCTGTCGTGACACGTATGACAGGCCGCGACAGGGAGCATTTTAAGTCTTCGCTGGATATTGTTCTGACATTGCATCCGCGAGGTG
>BOPN01002489.1:150000-165000 GCA_017312705.2 Penaeus japonicus
TATCATCTCCATTCAACATCCTCTTTTCCTCTTATTCTTGCTTCTTCTCCTTTTTTCTTATCATTAGTATTATCATAGTTCTCCTCCTCCTCCTCCTCCCGCGACCCAGAGACCCACGACCCGGCTTAGGCTTAGGCTATGGCCGGAGGGTAATGCGCATGGTTCCTCCCTCTCTCTCTCTCTCTCTCTCTCTCTCTCTCTCTCTCTCTCTCTCTCTCTCTCTCTCTCTCTCTCTCTCTCTCTCTCTCTCTCTCTCTCCTTTTTCCTCCCCCCCCCTTCTTACTCTCCTCTCCCCCCTTCCTCTCCTTTCCCTTCCCTTCCCTTCCCTTCCCCTTCCCTTCCCTTCCCTTCCCCTTCCCTTCCCTTCCCTTCCCTTCCCTTCCCCATCCCTTCCCCTTCCCCACCCTTCCATGTCCCTTCCCTCACCCTCCCTCCACTTCCCTTCCCTTCCCCACATCTCCATGTCCCTTCCCTTCCCCACCCCTCCATGTCCTTCCTACCCCCTCCCACCTCTTCCCTTCCCCCACCCCTCCACCCCTCCACTTCCCTTCCCCCTCCCTTCCCCTTCCCCACCCTTCCATGTCCCTTCCCTCACCCTCCCTCCACTTCCCTTCCCTTCCCCACATCTCCATGTCCCTTCCCTTCCCCACCCCTCCATGTCCCTTCCCTACCCCTCCCACCTCTTCCCTTCCCCACCCCTCCACCCCTCCACTTCCCTTCCCCACCCCTCCACTTCCCTTCCCCACCCTTCCCTTCCCTCCCCCATCCCTCCACTTCCCTTCCCTTCCTCTAACGGAGAATCAACACCCCAAGCGGGCCATAAAAGAGCAGCTCCTAATGACGTCTGATTTGCGCCTGTGTCTGTCCGTCTATTCTGTCTGTCCATCTGGAACGTGGAGGGCCCATGTCCATTAGGTCATCCAAACTATCCTTGGCTGTCCGTGGCTCTCTTTCTGCTTTTTTTTACCTTTCCTTTTTTCTTTCTTTTTGGGGGAGTCATGTTTGGTAGGAGAGAGACGGAGGGAGAGAAAAGGAGGGATGGTAAAAAAAAGGGGGGGAAGGGAGGAAATGAGGGACGGAGAGAATGGCGAAAAATGCGAGCGGGGGAAGAAGGGAGAGGGAGAAGGGGAGGGAGAGGGAGAGGGAGAGGGAGAAGGGGAGGGAGAGGGAGAGGGAGGGGGGGGAGAGAGAGATAGAGAGATAGATAGAGAGAGAGAGAGAGAGAGAGAGAGAGAGAGAGAGAGAGAGAGAGAGAGAGAGAGAGAGAGAGAGAGAGAGAGAGAGAGAGAGAGAGAGAGAGAGGGGGGGAGATGGGAAGGTGGGAGAGGTGGAGAGGGAGGGGGAGAGAGAGGGAGAGGGGAGAGGGAGAGGGAGGAAGAGGGAGAGAGAGGGAGCGAACTAGGATCAGGTGCTGTGTCACTCAGAAATGAAAAAAGAAAAAGAAAAACCCGCAGAAGAGGATGACTCACCCTCCCCTCGCCTGCGGCGGCTGCGGCCTCTCCACTCTCGGCCCGGAGCGCCGTCAGCCGCCGCCGCCGCCGCCGCTCCACTGGCGCTTGCGGAACAGCACACGTCTGTTTGTCTGCTAAAGGCTCTCACTGCCTGACTTTACCCCTTGTTTCTTTACATCTTTATTGACCTTCTTTCTCTATGCATCTAATTTAATGTCATCCACATGAACGACTGAATATGAAACGATAACATGACGGCTTCATTCTTCGCATGCATACACGCTAACATGCTAACGTGTACATATACACAAAGTACCCTGTTCTTATGTGTGTATGAGCTTGTGTGTGTATATGCATATGTAAATAGAAAGATAGATAAAAACAGATTGAGATGGATGGAAAGATAGATTGATAGATAGATACAGATATAGGTATATAGACAGACAAATAAATAGATATATATAGATAGATAGACAGATAGACAAATATATACATATATAGACTGGTAGAGACACAGCTAGATAGATTGAGAGAGATTACTTGATATATAGAGAGGAAAACAACAAGAGAAACAGATAGATAAAGATATACGAAAGTGTAAATATGCTGTATAACTAAAGTGCCTGTCTCTTTCCCCCGACTCCTCCCTCACGAGCCAATCATCTGCGGGAAGGACCTTGGCGCCTTCCGAAAAGTCCTCCCCGAAGATCCCTCCCGGAAACCCCTGACGGCCGCGCCTCCTGCCTGCCACGAAAAGCCCTCGCTCGGGACGACTCGCGAAGTCCCTTTCTCCCGAAGACCCTTCTGCGAGGGGCGAATTCGCTGCCAGAAAGCGGACAGCTAGCAGATGCCCGGGCGAGAGTAGGATTCCAAAGGCATTTTTCTCATGAAGGCATTTAACGGCCGTCCTGCGCTTCCTGCCTGCGCCAAGTGCATCTCCCGGCGCCTGCGACTGAGGCTGGAGCAGCGACACACAAAAGAGCAATTTGTGAAACCATCTTTTAATGAAAGTGGTGGCGTGGGGAGTCACCAACGCTAACAATAATGACGGCAGAAGCAAGTCCGCATCAAAGAAATGTATAAATATATCAAAATAATAATAACTATACCATAAAAGCAATAACATAAAATGAATCAATTAATTAAAAGCACCAGGAAGAAGTATCTCAGCCCATCATAATCACAGAAAAAAACGATAAAGGAACATCCACCTCAAGCAATAAAAGCAAAAAAGTGCTTGTGCCGGTTGGGGATCTTGCCTCATAGAACACCATTGAGGACAATCAAATCAAATCTCCTGTTGTGTCATGGATCCCTGTCGCGCTGTTGTTCTTTTCCTCCTCTTCTTCTCCTTCTCCTTCTCCTTCTCCTTCTCCTTCTCCTTCTCCTTCTCCTTCTCCTTCTCCTCCTTCTCCTTCTCCTTCTCCTTCTCCTTCTCCTTCTCCTTCTCCTTCTTCTTCTTCTTCTTCTTCTCCTTCTTCTCTTTCTCTTTCTTTCGGAATGCACGAAAACAAGTTATTCGTTCATAAAATAAACTCGTGATTATGGGTTTACTATATATTTATTTGGCATGAATATAGATATATTTCTAATCATAAATATTTTTTAAACGGTTCTTCTCTTACTAGTAGTGAACCGAATCGTGAACAGTTGTTCAAGAAGTTCGGCACTAAGACTTCCGCGTCTTTCTGGCCAAATGATGTCGTCCGTAACTTGTCATTTTCCAATCACACTTTTATTCACGCCGCGAGGCAGGAATGAAGGAGCTAATTTCGATTTCGATTTCGCTCTCTACCTCTCCTTCCCCCTCCCTCTCTCTCTCCCTTCTCCCCCCCTCTCTCTCTCTCCTCCTCCCCCCCCCCTCTCTCTCTCTCCTCCTTTTCTCCCCCCTCTCTCTCTCTCCTCCTCCCCTCCCCCTCTCTTTCTCTCTCCTCCTTATCTCCCCCCTCTCTCTCTCCTCCTCTCCCCCCTCTCTCTCTCCTCTCTCTCCTCTCTCTCCCCTCTCTCTCCCTCTCTCTCTCTCTCTCTCTCTCTCTCTCTCCTCTCTCTCTCTCTCCTCTCCTCTCTCTCCCCCTCTCTCTCTCTCTCTTTCCCCCTCTCTACTCCCTTCCCTCTTTCTCCCCCTCTCCCCCTCCCTCCTTCCCTCATTCTCTCCCCCTCTCTCTCTTATCCCCCTCCCCGTCTCTCTCTCCCTTTCCCACTTCATACCATTCCTTCTCCTCGACGGGAAGGGAGGAAAAGAGGAAGAAGACTGAAACAGAGAACGAACTCCACTATGCAAATCCGCCGACACGAGAATAGCGGACGAGGAAAAGGGAGCCATTATGGGGCGACATGGAGGCGTTGAAGGAAGGAGAGAGGGAGAGGGAGAGAGGAAGAAGGAAGGGAGAAAAGGAGAGGAAAGAAGAAAGGAGGAGGAAGAGGAGAGGGAGGGAGGGAGGAGGGGAGAGAGGAAGGAGGGAAGGGAGAGGGGGGAGGGAGGGGAGAAAGGGAGAGAGGGAGGGAGGGGGAGAAAGGGAGAGGGAGAGAGATAGGAGGAGGTGGAGGGAGAATGAAAATGAAAGAGAAGGGGAGAGGGAAGGGGGAAGGAAGGTGGGGAGAGGGAAGGGGGATGGGGATGGGGATGGGGAGGGGGAGATGGTGATGGAGAAAGGGGGGAGAGACATAGAGAGAGAGAGAGAGAGAGAGAGAGAGAGAGAGAGAGAGAGAGAGAGAGAGAGAGAGAGAGAGAGAGAGAGAGAGAGAGAGAGAGAGAGAGAGAGAGATTCCCGGCTGACCCCAAAAGGTACGATGACCTACTGGCTACTTCCGCGCACCGACCTGCCTCGTCCTCGCCTTTGGCACAGCTGGGCTCCCCCTTTCCTCTTCGTCCACCTCCAGCTCCCTTCTGTGTGTGTGTGTGTGTGTGTGTGTGTGTGTGTGTGTGTGTGTGTGTGTGTGTGTGTGTGTGTGTGTGTGTGTGTGTGTGTGTGTGTGTGTGTGTGTTACGTGCGTGCGTGCGTGCGTGCGTGCGTGCGTGTGCGAGCATGCGTGTGCGTATGTGTGTGTGAGCGTGCGTGTGAGCGTGCGTGTGCGTGCGCGTGTGCGTGCGCGTGTCCAAAGACAGAGCTTTCGAACCAGAAAACTCAGTAAACATGAGTAAAAATGTGTGAGGCATGACTGCCGAAGCGGGTCAACTCAACGCCTTAACCTTCTTGGTCATCTTTGAGCACTTACCTCAGAAAGACAAAAAAAATTAGGATGATGCAGCTAAAACTCCAATGTTCAAGTTCATCATTCGAAATCAAGAGATCGGAGTAAGAATCCATGCGCACAGTAGGCATGTTCCCTGGTGACATAATTTCTTGACCAAGGGAATTGAACCCGGGGAAGTTAGCAGTTAGTCACAAGAAATATGAAGAAAAATATGAGAACGCATTATTTTTCTTTCTCCTTATCCCTCTCTCTCTCAACATCATTCCCTCCTCCTTGTCCATTGCTCTTCCTCCTCTCCTTTCCTTCATCGTTCCATCCCTCTCTTCCTCCTATTTCTTCCGTGTCCCCTTCTTTTCTGCCTACCTGCCCTTCCTCTCTCTCTCATACTTTCTTCTTAACACTCCCTTCCTGCCATACTCCCTCCCTCGCTCCTTCACTACCTTCTACTCCTCAAACCTTCCTTCCTTCTTTCCTTCCATCCTCCCTCCCTTCCTTCCTCCCTCCCTCCCTCCCTTCCTTCCTTCCTCCCTCCCTTCCTTCCTCCCTCCCTCCCTTCCTTCCTCCCTCCCTCCCTTCCTTCCTTCCTTCCTTCCTCCCTCCCTTCCTTCCTTCCTCCCTCCCTCCCTCCCTCCCTCCCTTCCTTCCTTCCTTCCTTCCTTCCTCCCTCCCTCCCTCCCTCCCTCCTCCCCTTCCATCTCCCTCTCCCTCTCCCTCTCCCTCGCCCTCTCCCTCTCCCTCTCCCTCTCCCTCGCCCGCTCCCTCNAGAGGAGGAAGTAGGAGAGGGGTGGGAGAGGGAGAGGGGAGGCAATGGGAGAGGAAGAGGGAGGAGGAGGAGGAGGAAAAGGGAGAGCGAGGGGAGAAGGAAAGGGCTGGGGATGGTGAGAGGGAGGGGAGGGAGAGAGGGAGGTGAGGGGGAGAGGGAAGGGGTTGAGGAGAGGGAGAGGGAGAGGGGGGGAGGGGGAGAGGGAGGAAGAGGGAGGAAGAGGGAGAGGAAAGAGGGAGAGGAAAGAGCGAGAGGAAGAAGGAGAGGGTGTGCGAAGGGCGAGAGAAAGAAGAAGGAGGAGAGCGAGAGCGAGAGGGAGGAGAGGAAGAGGGAAGGAAAGGAAAAATAAAAGCGAAACGTGAAGCGAACAGCAAGGATTCCCACAGTGAGTGAGAGCAATCAAATCCAAGGACATAATGATTTTTCGAAGAATAAAGATAAATGAAACATCATCAAAATTCTTATATATAAAACAACAAAAAATGAAAAGCACGAAAGACAACGCGGAAGGGAAACCGGGCCGAGTTACCACGCGGTTCCAGAGGCGATGCTAACACACAGGTAAACACGCCTCAGCCGGGCCTCTCACCTTGCCCCTTCGCCCTCCTCCCCTCCCCCCTCCGGTCTCCGTTCGTCCGCCCTTCCCGCCTCCCTCCTCCTCTCCTCTCTCGCTCGCCCTTCCTCTCCCATTTCTCCTTCCTTCTCCCTCCTCTCTCCTGCCTCCCCTCTGCTCTCTTCTCTATCCTTCCTCCCTCCTCTCTCTTCTCTCTCCTTCCTCCCTCCTCTCTCTTCTCTCTCCTTCCTCCCTCCTCTCTCTTCTCTTTCCTATCCTTCTCTCCTTTCCCTACTCTCCCCCTTCCTAAGTTGCTCAAATAAGCATTTAAATTCAATTACAATTCAAGTTCCTCCCTGCTTCTCCATCAATCCCCCACCCCCTTCATTCAACCTCCACTAATAACCAATTCTCCTAGTCATCTTTGGCAATTATTCGCTGATAATTCTCTAAATGATAATTATTTTCACGATCACTTCTCCGAAAAAACGGAATACACTCAATAAGCATATATAATCATCATCCTTATCGCTGTTGTCATCATCATCTCCATTCAACTTCCTCTTTTCCTCTTATTCTTGTTTCTCCTCCTTCCTCTTATCATTAGTATTATCATAGTTCTTCTCCTCCTCCTCCTCCTCCTCCTCCCGCGACCCAGAGACCCACGACCCGGCTTAGGCTTAGGCTATGGCCGGAGGGTAATGCGCATGGTTCCTCTCTCTCTCTCTCTCTCTCTCGCTCTCGCTCTCGCTCTCGCTCTCGCTCTCGCTCTCGCTCTCGCTCTCGCTCTCGCTCTCTCTCTCTCTCTCTCTCTCTATCCTCTTTCCTTCCCCCCTTCTCACTCTCCTCTCCCCCCTTCACTTCCCTTCCCTTCCATCTCCCTTCCCTTCCCTTCTCTTCCCTTCCCTTCTCCACCCCTCCATGTCCCTTCCCTCACCCTCCCTCCACTTCCCTTCCCTTCCCCACCCCTCCATGTCCCTTCCCTACCCCTCCCACCTCTTCCCTTCCCTTCCCCCCCTCTCCACTTCCCTTCCCCACCCTTCTCTTCCCTCCCCCCCTCTCCACTTCCCTTCCCCACCCTTCCCTTCCCTCCCCCATCCCTCCACTTCCCTTCCCTTCCTCTAACGGAGAATCAACACCCCAAGCGGGCCATAAAAGAGCAGCTCCTAATGACGTCTGATTTGCGCCTGTGTCTGTCCGTCCGTCTGTCTGTCTGTCAGGCAAATGGAGAGCCCCGTGTCATTAGGTCGTCCAAACTATCCTTGGCTGTCCGTGGCTCTCTTTCTGCTTTTATTTACCTTCCCTTTTTTCTTTCTTTTTTGGGGAGTCATGTTTGGTAGGAGAGAAACGGAGGGAGAGAAAAGGAGGGATGGTAAAAAAAGGGGGGGGAAGGGAGGAAATGAGGGACGGAGAGAATGGCGAAAAATGCGAGCGGGGAAAGAAGGGAGAGGGAGAAGGGGAGGGAGAGGGAGAGGGAGAGGGAGAAGGGGAGGGAGAGGGAGAGGGAGGGAGGGGGAGAGAGAGATAGAGAGATAGAGAGAGAGAGAGAGAGAGAGAGAGAGAGAGAGAGAGAGAGAGAGAGAGAGAGAGAGAGAGAGAGAGAGAGAGAGAGAGAGAGAGAGAGACAGAGAGAGAGAGAGAGAGAGAGAGAGAGAGAGAGAGAGAGAGAGAGAGAGACAGAGAGAGAGAGAGAGAGAGAGAGAGAGAGAGAGAGAGAGAGAGAGAGAGAGAGAGAGAGAGAGAGAGAGAGAGAGAGAGAGAGAGAGAGAGGGGGGGGGGGAGATGGGAAGGTGGGAGAGGTGGAGAGGGAGGGGGAGAGAGAGGGAGAGGGAAGAAGAGGGAGAGGGAGGAAGAGGGAGAGAGAGGGAGCGAACTAGGATCAGGTGCTGTGTCACTCAGAAATGAAAAAAGAAAAAGAAAAACCCGCAGAAGAGGATGACTCACCCTCCCCTCGCCTGCGGCGGCTGCGGCCTCTCCGCTCTCGGCCCGGAGCGCCGTCAGCCGCCGCCGCCGCCGCCGCTCCACTGGCGCTTGCGGAACAGCACACGTCTGTTCGTCTGCTAAAGGCTCTCACTGCCTGACTTTACCCCTTGTTTCTTTACATCTTTATTGACCTTCTTTCTCTATGCATCTAATTTAATGTCACCCACATGAACGACTGAATATGAAACGATAACATGACGGCTTCATTCTTCGCATGCATACACGCTAACATGCTAACGTGTACACATACACAATGTATCCTGTTCTTATGTGTGTATGAGCTTATGTGTGTATATGCATATGTAAATAGTTAGATAAAAACAGATTGAGATGGATGGAAAGATAGACTGAGACAAATAGATAGACAATTTGATAGATTAATAGATATATGGATAGATAGATAGGTAGATAGATAGATAAACAGATATATGTAGATCGACAGACAGATAAGCATAAATATAGATAGATAGACAGATAGACTGATATATACATAGATAGACTGGTAGAGACACAGCTAGATAGATTGAGAGAGATTACTTGATAGATAGAGAGGTAGACAAGTAGAGAAACAGATAGATAAAGATATACGAAAGTGTAAATATGCTGTATAACTAAAGTGCCTGTCTCTTTCCCCCGACAACTCCCTCACGAGCCAATCATCTGCGGGAAGGACCTTGGCGCCTTCCGAAAAGTCCTTCCTGAAGATCCTTCCCGGAAGCCCCTGGCGGCCGCGCCTCCTGCCTGCCACGACAAGCCCTCGCTCGGGACGACTCGCGAAGTCCCTCTCTCCCGAAGGCCTTTCTGCGAGGGGCGACTTCGATGCCAGAAAGCGGACCGCTAGCAGATGCCCGGGCGAGAGTAGGATTCCGAAGGCATTTTTCTCATGAAGGCATTTAACGGCCGTCCTGCGCTTCCTGCCTGCGCCAAGTGCATCTCCCGGCGCCTGCGACTGAGGCTGGAGCAGCGACACACAAAAGAGCAATTTGTGAAACCATCTTTTAATGAAAGTGGTAGCGCGGGGTGTCATCGCCGTGCCAACGCTAACAATAATGACGGCAGAAGCAAGTACGCATCAAAGAAATGTATAAATATATCAAAATAATAATAACTATACCATAAAAGCAATAACAACATAAAATAAATCAATTAATTAAAAGCACCAGGAAGAAGTATCTCAGCCCATCATAATCACAGAAAAAAAACGATAAAGGAATATCCACCTCAAGCAATAAAAGCAAAAAAGTGCTTGTGCCGGTTGGGGATCTTGCCTCATAGAACACCATTGAGGACAATCAAATCAAATCTCCTGTTGTGTCATGGATCCCTGTCGCACTGTTGTTCTTTTCCTCCTCCTCTTCTTCTTCTTCTTCTTCTTCTTCTTCTTCTTCTTCTTCTTCTTCTTCTTCTTCTCCTTCTCCTTCTCCTTCTCCTTCTCCTTCTCCTCTTTCTCTTTCTTTCGGAATGCACGAAGACAAGTTGTTTATTCATAAAATAAACTCGTGATTATGCGTTTACTACATATTTATTTGGCATGAATATATATATATTTCTAATCATAAATATTTTTTAAACGGTTCTTCTCTTACTAGTAGTTCACTGAATCGTGAACAGTTGTTCAAGAAGTTCGGCACTGAGACTTCCGCGTCTTTCTGGCCAAATGATGTCGTCCGTAACTTGTCATTTTCCAATCACACTTTTATTCACGCCGCGAGGCAGGAATGAAGGAGCTAATTTCGATTTCGATTTCGCTCTCTACCTCTCCTTCCCCCTCCCTCTCTCTCTCCCTTCTCCCCCCCTCTCTCTCTCCCTTCTCCCCCCCCCCTCTCTCTCCTCCTTTTCTCCCCCTATCTCTCTCTCTCCTTTTCTCCCCCCCTCTCTCTTTCTCCTGCTCTCCCTCCCCCCTCTCTCTCTCCTCCTCTCCCCCCTCTCTCTCTCCTCCTCTCACCCCCTCCCTCTCTCTCCTCTTTTCTCCCCCCTCTCTCTCTCTCCTCCTCTCTCCTCCTATCCCTCCCCTCTCTCTCCTCCTCCTATCCCTCCCCTCTCTCTCTCCTCCCTTTCCCCCCTCTCTACTCCTTCCCTCTTTCTCCCCCCTCTCCCCCTCTCCTTCCCTCATTCTCTCCCCCTCTCTCTCTTATCCCCCTCCCCCGTCCTCTCTCCCTTTCCCACTTCATACCATTCCTTCTCCTCGACGGGAAGGGAGGAAAAGGGAAAGACTGAAACAGAGAACGAACTCCACTATGCAAATCCGCCGACACGAGAATAGCGGACGAGGAAAAGGGAGCCATTATGGGCGACACTTAGGAGGCGTTGAAGGAAGGAGAGAGGGAGGGAGGGAGAGAGGGAAGAAGGGAGGGGGAGAAAGGGAGAGGGAGGGAGGGAGGGAGAGAGGGAGGGAGGGAGGGAGGGAGGGAGGGAGGGAGAGAGGGAAGGAGAGGGAAAGGGAGAGGGGGAGGGAGGGGGAGAAAGGGAGAGAGGGAGGGAGGGGGAGAAAGGGAGAGGGAGAGAGATAGGAGGAGGTGGAGGGAGAATGAAAATGAAAGAGAAGGGGAGAGGGAAGGGGGAAGGAGGATGGGGAGAGGGAAGGGGGTGGGGATGGGGATGGGGAGGGGGAGATGGTGATGGAGAAAGGGGGGGGGGGAGAGAGAGAGAGAGAGAGAGAGAGAGAGAGAGAGAGAGAGAGAGAGAGAGAGAGAGAGAGAGAGAGAGAGAGAGAGAGAGAGAGAGAGATTCCCGGCTGACCCCAAAAGGTACGATGACCTACTGGCTACTTCCGCGCACCGACCCGCCTCGTCCTCGCCTTTGGCACAGCTGGGCTCCCCCTTTCCTCTTCGTCCACCTCCAGCTCCCTTGTGTGTGTGTGTGTGTGTGTGTGTGTGTGTGTGTGTGTGTGTGTGTGTGTGTGTGTGTGTGTGTGTGTGTGTGTGTGTGTGTGTGTGTGTGTGTGTGTGTGTGTTACGTGCGTGCGTGCGTGCGTGCGTGCGTGCGTGTGCGAGCATGCGTGTGCGTATGTGTGTGTGAGCATGCGTGTGAGCGTGCGTGTGCGTGCGCGTGTGCGTGCGCGTGTCCAAAGACAGAGCTTTCGAACCAGAAAACTCAGTAAACATGAGTAAAAATGTGTGAGGCATGACAGCCGAAGCGGGTCAACTCCACGCCTTAACCTTCTTGGTCATCTTTGAGCACTTACCTCAGAAAGACAAAAAAAATTAGGATGATGCAGCTAAAACTCCAATGTTCAAGTTCATCATTTGAAATCAAGAGATCGGAGTAAGAATCAATGCGCAAAATAGGCATGTTCCCTGGTGACATAATTTCTTGACCAAGGGAATTGAACCCGGGGAAGTTAGCAGTTAGTCACAAGAAATATGAAGAAAAATATGAGGAATGCATTATTTTTCTTTCTCCTTATCCCTCTCTCTCTCTCTCAACATCATTCCCTCCTCCTTGTCCATTGCTCTTCCTCCTCTCCCTTCCTTCATCGTTCCATACCTCTCTTCCTCCTTCCGTCTCCCGTTCTTTTCTGCCTACCTGCCCTCCCTCTCTCTCTCATACTTTCTTCTTAACACTCCCTTCCTGCCATACTCCCTCCCTCACTCCACTACCTTCTCCTCCGCAAACCTTCCTTCCTTCCTTCCTTCTTTCCTTCCATCCTCCCTTCCTTCCTCCCTCCCTCCCTCCCTCCCTCCCTCCCTTCCTCCCTTCCTCCCTCCTTCCTTCCTTCCTTCCTTCCTCCCTCCCTCCCTTCCTTCCTCCCTCCTTCCTTCCTCCCTCCTTCCTTCCTCCCTCCCTTCCCTCCCTCCTTCCTCCCTCCTTCCTCCCTCCTTCCTCCTCCTTCTTCCTCCCTCCCTCCTTCCTCCCTTCTTCCTTCCCTCCCTCCCTCCCTCCCTCCCTCCTCTACCGCCAGAGGTCAGCGGGTGCATGACAACTCCGGTTGCCTTATCATGAGCCTCACCACTTTATTAACTGCCTGTATTTCAACAGTGGGGGTAACGTGCAACTTATTTTTTCTGCGACATATTATACAAGATCACAGAGACAGTCACCAAAATAAACCCAGATGTGTGTATATATATGTTCGTACAAGTTTCCACCTGCAAGTGTTACATGTACATGTACATTCATGTACGTTTACGTACAAGATCAGACAAACAAACAGACACGTCTTCCTATGCGCATTGCCCTATAGCCGTCTCCAATTTTGGACAGAGGAAGAACGCGTGCATCTATCACCCAAACCGACCTATTCACACAATCTCTTCGACCTCGACCCGAGAGGCGCAAAGAGGCCAGCCACGTAACCAGAATGCCATTCCCCAGCCGACCAATCACTACTCGAGTATGCCAAGCGGACCGAACGAGCCTCAGTTGAACAACCTTTGGGACTCACGCTTAAATTATCGCTTCTTCCAGCCTGTGTTTCTCTCCCTTAAAGATACCGATAGTATGTTCTTATCAACGGGTATATTTCCATTTCTGAAGTGTGTTGACTCCCGCCGTCCGGTTCGCATTTCAGCGAAGCTCTTACGGGGAAACACAAACAAATACCAGACGCAGCCTGTGTGTTTGTTCTCACTCTCTCGTGCGCGCGACCTGACTTGTGACCCCTGACCCCTGACCCCTGACGTGAAGTGGTCCACCGGCTGTGTCCGCCCCCCCCCCCCCTCCCACACTCACTCACTCAATGAATGCTTTTGTAATTTGTATGAGCCCATGGAGGGTGACGATAACCTATGTTACCTCATCTTTGAGATGCAATCGCTTGTCTCAACAAAGTTGTCAAAGTAAAAGAAAAAAAAAAAAAAAAATCACTCGCTCCCTTAAGCGTGTCCATGAAACCAGTAACACACCAAAAGCAAACCTCGTCTCATTACCACAGAACAATTGCTTGTACGACCAGAGTCAAATGAGGTCATTTACCAATATATTTTTTCTTTGTTCTTCGTGTCGTGGCCTTCCTTAAAGGCCTGAATAACGCCTGGGCATGCTGATACAGTCTACTTAATGAATGACATAAAACCCACTATAACCAAAATAATTCTATTGAAGACGGTTTTAAGTAAATATTTTCCGAATGAATAACTCCTTTGATCCTGATATTTACTGCTTCAATCTATAAAAAAAATCAACAGAAATACAGAGACAGAGAGAGCGGGAGGGGGAGGGGGAACGAGAGAGAGAGAGAGAGAGAGAGAGAGAGAGAGAGAGAGAGAGAGAGAGAGAGAGAGAGAGAGAGAGAGAGAGAGAGAGAGAGAGAGAGAGAGAGAGGGGGGGGGGGGGAGAGAGAAGGAGAGAGAGAGAGAGAGAGAGAGAGAGAGAGAGAGAGAGAGAGAGAGAGAGAGAGAGAGAGAGAGAGAGAGAGAGAGAGAGAGAGAGAGAGAGAGAGACAGAGAGAGACAGAGAGAGCGGGAGGGGGAGGGGGAACGAGAGAGAGAGAGAGAGAGAGAGAGAGAGAGAGAGAGAGAGAGAGAGAGAGAGAGAGAGAGAGAGAGAGAGAGAGAGAGAGAGAGAGAGAGAGAGAGAGGAGAGAGAGAGAGAGAGGGGGGGAGGGGGGGGGGAGGGAGGGGGGGGAGGGAGAGAGAGAGAGAGAGAGAGAGAGAGAGAGAGAGAGAGAGAGAGAGAGAGAGAGAGAGAGAGAGAGAGAGAGAGAGAGAGAGAGAGGGGGGGGAAGAGGGAGAGAGAGAGAGAGAGAGAGAGAGAGAGAGAGAGAGAGAGAGAGAGAGAGAGAGAGAGAGAGGGGGGGGGGGAAGAGGGCGAGAGGGCGAGAGAGAGAGAGAGAGAGAGAGAGAGAGAGAGAGAGAGAGAGAGAGAGAGAGAGAGAGAGAGAGAGAGAGAGAGAGAGAGAGAGAGAGGGAGGGAGGGAGAGGGTGAGATTAGGGAGAGGATTTGGGAGAGGGTGAGGGAGAAGGGAGAAAAGGGAAAAGAGAAGGAAGGGTGAGGTGAGAGGTGGAGAAGGGGGGCGGGGGCGAGAGGGAGAGGGAGAGAGATTCAAGAGGTGCGGTCAATCAGTGCGGTTAGCGTGTGGTTGTGGGGATGACTCTCCGAGCTCCAAGCACAGCGGTCGCAGAGCCCTTGCTTGCATCCCTGCTTGCCTGCTTGCCTGCTTGCTTTCATGCTATGATCCGCGAACTTTGTGCTCTTTGGTCTCGCTCTGTTGGTGTGTCCATCTGATGTGCTGCGTCTGCTTAGACTTCATTCAATGCGGGGGTGGATGGGCGGCGGGAAGGCGGGCGAGGGGGATAGGGAGGGCGGGCGAGGGGGATAGGGATGGGGGGAGGAGGAGGAGGAGAGTAATGGGAAGGAGAACATGAAGAAAAAGATGAAGAAGAAGAAGGAAGAAGATGAAAAAAGAAGAAAAAGAAAACTAGCAAGAGAGAGGAGAGAGAGAAAGAAAGAGAGAGAGAGAGGGGGAGGGGGAGAGGGGGAGAGGGGGGAGGGAGAGAGGGGGGAGAGGAAGAGAGAGAGAGAGAGAGAGAGAGAGAAAGAGCGGGGGGGGGGAGAGCCATCCAACCAGACAGCGAGACGAGACAGAAGGCATCACGGAAGAGCCGTTTCATCTCGCAAGAAACACGGAATCTCGATAAACCGGTCCGGCAGCAAGACCTAGCCTACCTAGGGTCCCATGCGCCGCCGTAGCCCAGAGCGGGACCGGCGTACGTGACTTCAGAGGCCTATCTCTGAGGGCTATCACGTAATAGCGTGCTTTAGGAGTCCCCCTTCTCTCCCTTTCTCTCTCTCCCCCTCTCTCCCTCTCTCCCTCTCTTTCCCTCTCCCTCCTTCTCTCTCCCTCTCTCTCTCTCTCTCTCTCTCTCTCTCTCTCTCTCTCTCTCTCTCTCTCTCTCTCTCTCTCTCTCTCTCTCTCTCTCTCTCCTTCTCTCTCTCTCTACCCCTCCCTCTCTTTCCTTATCTCTCCCTCTCCCTCTCTCTCGGACTATTGAAGCCAAGTAGTGAAGGTTCGGACATGCGCGCTGGCCATATGATCGTTTCAGTCCCTAAACTTAGCTCTAAAGACAAGGGGCGTCGCAAACACATCCAATGTAGACACTCAGGCTTCGAGGGAA
>BOPN01002489.1:170000-172500 GCA_017312705.2 Penaeus japonicus
TTTTTACTCGGCCACCTTTTTACTTTGAGATTTATTTGTGCTGTAAGATATTTTTTGGGTATATTTCCATGTGTAATCTTATATTTTTTCTGGATTTAATAAAATATTATGTAAAGGTAAACTGTAAAACATATTACGGATGCCTCCATTGGCAACTTAGGTCAAAGGATGTATGATAATTTCTCTCTCTCTCTCTCTCTCTCTCTCTCTCTCTCTCTCTCTCTCTCTCTCTCTCTCTCTCTCTCTCTCTCTTCCTCTAGGCGTACCTCCCACCGTCCCATCCTTTCTTTCATTCCATCTTCTCTATTCGTGAAAACAGAGAGGTAGATAAAAGGATGGTGTGCGTTTGTCTGTTCGTGTGTGTGTGTGTGTTTGTGTGAGGGTGAGGGTGTGTGTGTGTGTGTGTGTGAGTGTGATTGTATGTGTGTGTGTTTGTGTGAGAGTGTGTGTGTGTGTGAGAGAGAGTGTGTGTGTGTGTTTATGTGTGTGTGTGTGTGTGCGTTTACGTGTTCGTGTGTGTGTGTGTGCGTTTACGTGTTCGTGTGTGTGTGTATTTGTGTGAGGGTGTGTGTGTGCGTTTACGTGTTCGTGTGTGTGTGTGTGTGTGTGTGTGTGTGTGTGTGTGTGATGTGAGTGTGTGTGTGTGAGTGTGTGTGTGTGTTTGTATGAGTGTGTGTGTGTGTGTGCATGTATGTGTGTGTGTATATGTGTGTGTGTATGTATGTGTGTGTGTGTGTGTGTGCGTGCATGCGTGTGAGTGTGCCTGTTTGTGTACTGTATGGATATGTGTGTATGTTTGTGTGTCACTATGCTCGTGTTTATTCATATGTGTATGTATGTATGTTTGTTTACATAACGGTGAGTTGTAACACTATAAAATCTAAGGGAATCACCCACCCAACTCGAAACACACCCGCAGCATTTTTCATTATAATTATGAAACCATGTAAATAACTGCATTTCTCTCCCCCCCTCTCTCTCTCTCTCTCTCTCTCTCTCTCTCTCTCTCTCTCTCTCTCTCTCTCTCTCTCTCTCTCTCTCTCTCTCTCTCTCTCTCTCTCTCTCTCTCTCTCTCTCTCTCTCCATCATATTAATAATACCATAGTAATAATAGCAATGACTTGATCCTGATTATGAACATGGCAATGATAATTGCAATGGCGAGAATGATGTACATAGGCGTCCTTACTTGGCAAAACCTCTGCCTTGATTCATGCGAGGTGTATTAATCATAGTAAAGGTTTGCTATATAGGATTTCTGTGTCTTGTAAAAACTGAGACGTTTAGAGTTACATCCTTCAAATCACGTTATATAATAGCAGTTACAAAACCTGATAGCCGAGTTAATTACACATTGTTCAGTTTGCATTGTTATGGTTTCAACTCCATGCAGGCTGTTTGCCTGTCTGTCTGTCTCTCTCTCTCTCTCTCTCTCTCTCTCTCTCTCTCTCTCTCTCTCTCTCTCTCTCTCTGTCGCTCTAGTATATAATTTCCCTCACCTGAATTACAGGGCATCGTGCTTTTGCTGTATTTGAAGGCTTAGCATCAAAAGTACTAAGTCTTAAGTCACGGCAAGGTGAAGGCTACCTTGGGTTAGCTGGTACTTCACCCAAGTGACAGTGGCTTTATGTCGAGTGTCACGTATTACGGTGAAGAATTTGTAAGCCCACACACGCTCTCTCTCTCTCTCTCTCTCTCTCTCTCTCTCTCTCTCTCTCTCTCTCTCTCTCTCTCTCTCTCTCTCTCTCTCTCTCTCTCTCTCTCTCTCTCTCTCTTTCTCCTATCTCCATCTCTCTCTCTATCTCTTTATCTCTCTCTCTCTATCTATCTATCTATCTATCTATCTCCTTTCTCCATTTCTCTCTCTCTCTCTCTCTCTCTCTCTCTCTCTCTCTCTCTCTCTCTCTCTCTCTCTCTCTCTCTCTCTCTCTCTCTCTCTCTCTCTCTCTTTCTCATATTATGGCTTGCAGGACTTTTGTCATTCGTTTCAGGCTTCCCCCAAAGTACCACCATGGGAGGACCAGGCGATTAATGTAGATGTCGAACCCCTCTGTATGAATAAGAGGATGTATGAACCAGGTCAACTTAAATCAAGATATGGTCATAAAATAAAGAGTCTAACGCGGTCATGTCTACTGTGATGGGTCAGTTTTGAAAGATGGCAGAGCAGGATGTGGAGTTATCATCAGACAATTCACTGGAAGTGGCGTGGTCACCACAAGCAGTGGGATAAGACTGAGGAATCATGTATCATCAACACAAGCTGAGTTATGGGCAATATTGACGGCGCTGGACTCTCTTAACAACAGGGACCCTGTGTTTGAGCACATTGTTAACGAGTGCTCATAAGCTGCATGGCTAGGGACGTGTGATTACATTCGTCTGGATCCCATCTCATGTCGGGATCACCCTTAATGAGGCTGTTGATGAGGTAACGAAGAAGGCAGCTAAAAAATGTGAGGTACATACAAAGTACTCGGACTCTTAAGCAGGCAAGGAG
>BOPN01002489.1:175000-177500 GCA_017312705.2 Penaeus japonicus
GCATGAAAAGAGGAAAAACACCAGGAGAAGACGGCATTAGTGTGGATCTTATTCAAGATGCAGGAGAGATTGCGGCAGTTAAGCTGGCCAGTCTGTATAACAGATGTCTAGGCGTCGGTAAAATTCCGAAGGCCTGGAAAAACGCAATAATAATTCTAATACTCAAAAAGGGAGACACAAAAGACAAAGAATTACCGAGTTTCAGTAATCTATAAACTGTTCACAAAAGTCATCACAGCCCGCATCACCGGTACATTTGATTCAAAACAACTCAAGGGACAGGCAGGCTTTCGCAGCGGATTCTCAACTACAGACCATATCCACACACAAGCTCAAATAAGGGAGAAAACAAACGAATATAGGAAGCCCCTGTGTGTGGCATTCGTAGATTATGAAAAGGCATTCGACTCGGTACAGATATCTGCAGTACTGGATGCAATTCGTAAACAAGGAGTAGATGAAATATACTGCAGATTATTAATGGATATATATAGAGATGGTACAGCGACCATCAAAATCTACGCAGAAACCAATAAAATACCAATAAAAAAGGGTGTTAGGCAGGGCGACACCATCTTACCGAAGCTGGTTACAGCCTGCTTGGAGGAAATATTCAAGAAGTTAGATTGGAAAGAGAGAGGGATTAAAATAGGGAATGAGCACTTAAGCAATCTAAGATTTGCAGATGACATTGTTCTTTTCGGTGAGTCAGCAGATGAACTACAACAATTAATAAGCGATTTAAATAAGGAAAGTCTGAAGATTGGCCTTAAAATGAACATGAAAAAGACTAAAGTCATGTTCAACAGTCGAACCCCAGTTAAGCAAATACAAATACAGGGCGAGGTACTAGAAGCAGTGAACGAGTATGTATACCTAGGGCAACTCATTCAGTCGAGTACATCCTGCGAAGCCGAGATAAAACGGCGAATCAGGCTAGGTTGGAGTGCCTTCGGTACGCATAGTAATATATTGCGAAGTCGTCTGCCACTATGTCTAAAGAGAAAGATTTTTTACCATTGCGTCCTCCCCGTCATGACATATGGATCAGAGACATGGACTACGACCAAGGCACTCGAGAGGAAATTAGTAAGCGCCCAAAGAGGAATGGAAAGGCTTATGCTAGGAGTTAGCTTAAGAGACAAGAAAAGGGCCACATGGATCAGGCAGCAAACAAAAGTAGAGGATATACTCAAGACCATCAAGAAGAAAAAATGGCAGTGGGTTGGACACATATATCGGAGACAGGACAACAGGTGGACAAAGAAAACAACAGAATGGGTAATACACGACACAAAGAGACCCAGGGCAAGACCAATGACTAGATGGCGGGATGAAATAGCAAATTTTGCAGGAGTAAACTGGAATCAGAGGACAAGACCGGAATGACTGGAAAAGATTGAGAGAGGCCTACGTCCTGCAGTGGATTGATACAGGCTGATGATGATGATGATATGTGTGTGTGTGTGTGTGTGTGTGTTAGTGTGTGTGTGTGTGTGTTAGTGTGTGCGTGTGTGTGTGTGTGTAAGTGTGCATGTGTGTATGTGTGTCTGTGTGTGTGTGTTAGTGTGTGCGTGTGTGTGTGTGTATGTGTGTGCATGTGTGTATGTGTGTATGTGTGTATGTGTGTGTGTGTGTGTGTATGTGTGCATGTGTGTGTGTTAGTGTGTGCGTGTGTGTGTGTGTGTGTGTGTGTGTGTGTGTGTGTGTGTGTGTGTGTCTGTCTGTCTGTGCATGTGACCATGTACCCAGCATAAACGGGTCGGCAAAGTTATACTGACATAACGTCTTGCCTTGGAATTTCTTCTGCGGGCAAGATCAGCTGAATTGCACATGATTTAAATCGCGAAACAAGAGACCTTGTATTTCGAAAGCGGTCAATTCAGTCTAATTTATTCACTTACATAATTTTTTTTTCTCAGGGGAGATGGGGGTCAGTGAATATATTATCAATAGTGCTTTTGTGGGGTTGTAGGCTCAAAAAGGCGATATTATCTCTAGAAAAAATGTGAAAAATATTTGTCGGAATTCTTTTACGATTACGTAACGTTTATTCTAAGTTTAAATGTCTCTCTCTAAAGGATATATATCATTTGGAATGATCAGAAATTATTATAATAGTTACGCCAATTACAAATTTAAAAGATCTAAGATCTGAAATTTACCATTATAGAAAACGATACTTTTGTAGAGGTCAGGGGTAACTCTGTTATTTTTCGCAACTGCCATTCTCTCCTGAAAAGGTCTGCCTTTAATTTAAAGAAGGTTGTTCATTATTCTGTCATTTAGGAAAATACTCTCACACATAGAAAAGAAGGCAAATTTGGATAAAGACGCAACTAACCCTCTAGGCACGACACGATATTTTTCTGGTAGTTTTCGTTGTGCTTTGTACAGTTTCGCTACTCATTTCCATCGGAAACCTTTCGCGGAAGAAAAAGGCTTTATGGTGTTACGTCATAAATAAAGGTACGTCATGCCGAAAGTTTTTTTTTTTCGC
>BOPN01002490.1:32500-37500 GCA_017312705.2 Penaeus japonicus
ACCCATGTGGAAGGTACTGATGAAGATGATGATGCCGGCTTTACATTAATAAGCCGTAAACCCAGGAAGAAGAAGAAACATGAAAATGTTATCAAGCTTATACTTGCACCAAGAATAAAATATGTTCGTCTCGCCTTCCCCGAAGGCACAACGAAATTTGCGAAAATCAAATGGCTGGAATGCGTTGGCAACAGCGCTCCGTCCCAAGGGGAAACACCCCTTGCTCTCGTGCGAGGAGACACTCTCTCCTCGCCTTATATCTATGCTGCTCGTCACCAACAAACCTATATTGATCTGCTCACTGGAGATCAAACTGGAGGGATTGCATTCAAAAATTGTGATGAGCCAAAGAAGGGAGGGAAATATGACGAATACCACGTCACTCATTACAACAAGGAGCTCGCCCTTGAGAATGCATATGCGCTCGAGGGAGTTCACAAGGCCATTAGAGTGTATAAAGATGGCCAACCACTCAACCGCATCCGAATAGTATGGAAAGGAGAGCAGTACATACATTGTTTTTTTGGAAAATACATGCCCACAAGCCACGTGCGTCCGTGGAAGGCATCCCCTGTCATTTGCTTCAACTGTATGGGAAGTGGCCATGTAGCTAAATACTGCAAAGATAAGGTACGCTGTGCTGTATGTGGTGAACAGCACAATGCTAATAAGTGTCCTCGCAATATTGTAGAGGCAGAGGGAGCCACAGCTGCCCCTGCTTTCATCCCATCGTGCTTCAGATGTGGGAAGGCAGGTGTGACTGCCTGGCACAGGGAGTGCACCGCCCTCTCTGGCCTGGCACCTCTCCCGCCTCCCCCAGTGGAGTTAGTGAGAGACCAGCCGACGCCTCCTGGCCCAATCAGCGACCAGCGTGCCGGGGGAGTAGCCGACCGTGCCCGCCATGACGTCACCAACAGCCGAGACTTCCCGCGGTTGCCGGGGAGTTGGGGTGCTGAGGGTTCCGATCTGCATGCCACGGTCGCAGAACTGGTGAAGAAGGTCAACGAGATGATGATGTTCTTCACAGAGGGATTTCCGGGCCTCAAATTCTCCACTCCAATTGCAACCTCCGAGGACAGTGAGGACGCCCCATCCCCCTCCCCTCCCCTGGCACCAGCCCCCTCCTTTCCCCTGGCACCAGCTCCTCCTCTCCCCTGGCACCAGCCGAGCCCACCGACCCTCACAGCGAGGACGCTTCATCCCCCTCCCCTTCCCTGGCACCAGCCGAGCCCACCGACCCTCACAGCGAGGACGCTTCATCCCCCTCCTCTCCCCTGGCACCAGCCAAACCCACCGACCCTCACAGCGAGGACGCTTCATCCCCATCCCCTCCCCTCCCCTGGCACCAGCCGAGCCCACCGACCCTCACAGCGAGGACGTTTCATCCCCATCCCCTCCCCTGGCACCAGCCCCCTCCCCTCCCCTCTCCCTCCCCTCCCCTGGCACCAGCCGAGCCCACCGACCCTCACAGCGAGGACGCGTCATCCCCATCCCCTCCCCTGGCACCAGCCGAGCCCACCGACCCTCACCCTCACCCACGGTTAACCGCAGGCCGCACGAAAGGAAATGACAGTGCAGAACAACTAGTGGAATTAGTTCAAATACTAAAAGAACAAAACTTAATTTTGATTGGTGAAATAGAGACACTGAAGCGAGATATAGAAAAAATGAAAAAGGACTGCCAATGTCGAGAGGCCAGTACTGCCATCAGTGATAAAGAGACCCGCGATGACACACGATGTCATGATACCAATTCCTCCGTTAATAGTGGGCAGTGTGAGGGAGCCCGTGCTGTACTGAGGGAAGGCAATGCCAGGAACTACGTGACACAGACCCTGATAAGGCTTCCGGTCCCCCGAATGCCCTCAACACATCAATTGAAGGGATTGAGCTCCGAAGCAGAAAAAGCTAAGAATTAATAGTATATATGGTTCAGTTACTTTTAAATTAAGGTCTGTCCTATGTGAGGAGAAGTATGGTTATACAGCAATATATATGTGTGCTTTCTGTAAAGTAAAATGCGTTACCATCAGAGGATATTACAGAATGAAGTATAGACTATCAAATAAAAACTCATTTTTGGATAAACGCACAATCAAATTCATATCATGGAATATGCGTAGCATTAAGCCTATGCTTAATGATCTCGAGTCTTATATTCGTAAAAACAATATCGATGTAATCTGCGTACAAGAACCGTTTGCAGCTGCTACTAACATGAAAATAGCGCCTAAACTCAAAGGGTATTGCTCATATGTAAATACAGCCATGACGGGTTTGTTGACTTATGTAAAGCTAACACTGCCACATGAACTAGTAAAAAAAGTCCGGGAACACCGACGTGCAGTTCCATCATTTAAGAATTAACAATTAATTATATAATTTGTATGTCAAGAGTTCAAAGTTTCTGACTAGTTCTCTACCCAATTTCCATAATCGAGGAACATTATGTATGGGAGATTTCAATGCTAGACACACAAAATTTGGTGATCACCAGAGTAACAACAATGGGGAGGAATTTAAACATTTCGTCAATAGCAGATTAATGACTGTATATGACACAGATAAACAGACTCATTTGGCAGGTGACAGGTTAGATTATGTAATTGGCAAAGATCTTGTACATGGTAATGTTTGTACTTCACTGGTTCGAGAGTTAGTCAGTGACCACTTTGCAATCCTAACAGAGTATACTGTTGACAACAGCATAGCTCACAAAGCACCCAGACCTAAAATTACAATCCCACCGGGACTGGAGCATCACTTCAAAGCACGTGTTTATGACTGGTATAGTACCTATGTCGTAACCACTGTCGAAAATTACTCTCAGGACCTGATAAAAGTTGTCACTGACTACTACAATACATGGGTCTGCCCAAGAAAACTCTCAAAGAAAAAAAGTTCCCCAGTCCCTCACGCACCAAAGTGGATAAATGACCCCATTTTAAGTAGGGAGTATAACCGAGTTCAGGAACTTGCTATTGTTATAGGGATAACATGACATCAGAAAATCTTTTACGATTCCTCAGAGCTAATAAAGAATTCAGAGAATTAAAGGCTCAAGTTCGCAGTAAACATTGGGAGCAATTCCTGCAGAGTATTAACCACCAAACTTCTGCAGCTGAGGTATGGAGAAAAATCAACAGGTTGTCAGGTAAAGCTGTCGCCACTCCGCAGTTCCACAGCCCATTAGAACAGGCTAATTTGTTACTAGATCAGTGAGCCAGAACCTCTCAGCTGAACTCACTTCCGCAGAGAATAAGAGATGAACTTAACAACACGAAAATCAATAGGAATTTTAACATTGCCATAGTCTGTTCTGCCACTGACCCCTCCGACTGAGAAATAACTGAGTGTGAATTAAATAATGCACTACGCAAGGGTAAGGCAACTGCCCCAGGCGAGGATGGCATCACTTATAGTGTACTTCGGCTCATTGCTCAGGTACCAGGTAACCCACTTTTACATCTTTACAGACTAAGCTTATCCCAAGGAATACTTCCAAGCTCCTGGACTAAAAGTTTAATCATTCCCATACCCAAACCGAACTCTGATAAATACCGACCTGTCTCATTGACCTCATGTTTATGCAAGGTACTTGAGAGAATTATTTTGAGCAGACTCATGTATCGCATACATGCCAAGTTATCTTCAAGACTGTATGGATTCCTCCCAGGACATAGCACTCAGCACAGCTTTGCAGAGTACTTGACAAATTCTCAGCAAGGCATGCAAACTGTATTTCTCGATCTTAAATCTGCCTTTGATATTGCAAACAGAGACCTCATCCTTGAGCAACTGGCTAGCTTTGGTATTAAAGGTAAACTCTTAGCGTGGATTCAAATGTATTTATCAAACCGATCAGCTCATGTTCTCTTCAGGGGAATCAAAAGTACATACTCTAAAATGTTTGAGCTAAGAATAACCTCAGGGGGCGTACTTAGCCCCATGCTATTTAACATTTTAATGCACAGACTATTAAGCAATATACCACTTGAGGGCAGTGATTCCATTATTTGTTATGCTGATGACATCTGCATTAAAACCTCATCCGAGGATAGAATGCAAAAGATTCTTAATGTACTGTCCACAAAAGCTACTGAGTGCGGTTTGATAATCTCAGTTGAAAAAAACAAGGCACTCAATCCTCTTATAATACCATTGCCAAACTTTCATATAGATGACATTGAGCTAGATCTCTGCCACACATACAAATATCTCGGGGTGACTGTTAACGACACAGAACTCATTATGAATTTAAAGATAAGACTGTGGAGCGGCCAGCCAGCTTCCAGACTCTTGTTGGTAGAGAATCGGTGTCAATGTTAACATTGCAAGACTCTTTTACTTATCATACATACCGTCAGTCGTAGATTACCATGCCTTACACCTTATGTCATTTAGGGAATCAGAGTTAAATTGTCTAGAAATTGTACAGAATGCAGCCATGAGGATCATTCTCGGTGCTCCCAAAACAACGAGGATTGTGAACACGAGGAAGGAACTCAACTTGCCATCTATTTACGAAAGAATATCATACTATTAATACTATATTTGGTGTCAAAACAATTAAAGAACCCCTCTATAACACAGAGTTCCAGAGGCAACTTAAATATAAGATAGTGAATCCATCTTTACATAGCAATACCGAGTCACACTCAAATTCATGGTTGCAAGTGACATACAAATCCATACACCAATTAAATATGTCCTTGAGTAGATTCCCATATGGTCGTTCTATTCCACCGTGGAAAATGTCGACATTGAACGTACTTTATGCTGATGTGCCTAAAAAAGACACAGTTTCTCCAGCTGTACTTAAGCAACACACCCTTGCAACCATTAATGAGCATCTTAAAACTCTGAATAATGACTATGAATGCTACACTGATGGATCCCTACAGTCTGGAAGTAGAGCAGGATGTGCTTATGTTGTATATAAAAACAATATTTTGCAGCACCAAGATTGTAGGAGGGTTCATGACTGGGCGAGCACTACG
>BOPN01002490.1:60000-62500 GCA_017312705.2 Penaeus japonicus
TATATATATATATATATATATATATATATATATATATATATATATATATATATATATATATATATATGTGTGTGTGTGTGTGTGTGTGTGTGTGTGTGTGTGTGTGTGTGTATATATGTATATATATATATATATATATATATATATATATATTTATATATATATATATATATATATATATATATATATATATATATATATATATACATATATATCTATATGGTAAATTTTCCGAATAACGCCGAATCACGAAATACCATAAAAGTGGTATTGATGGATTCCTCTCAACCTCTACTGTTCACATATAGTGGAAATAATGCGCGTTTCCACCCCTGGATCCCACAATCTGGGTCTTTTTTTAAGGCACTTCGTGTTACCTCGTCCTACTTCGGGGCATATTTCGTTTGCAAAATCTTAACCCAATTACCTACCTAAATTTGCCTAATTATGAATAAAGCCCTATCCAAGGAGGGGCTTCGCCCCCCCCCCCCCCCCCCCTTTTAGGGCACTTCATGCAACATACTTTGTGCAAAATACCCCAGAAACCACCATCCTCGCCCTGAAATTCAAACATGACTGTGTTTACGTATTTACGGCTAGCGACAAGTTGTGGACTGGAAACCCCCATTGAATTATGTTCTCTCGGTAGATGACGCAATATTCCCCATTGTTTACAGTATAATTATAGAGTGCCCTCTATTGAGTGGTCGCTTTATTATTGGTCCTAGTTTCCTATCCTGAGGAATATATGAGATGAAGACTCAGTTGCTGTCATCATCGCGCTGTGTGAAGGTTATTTGTGTTCGCGGCATTTTCATCTACAGAACTAATCACGTATCATAAGTATCACGAAGCACCCTGAATAGGGGAGGTCCACAGGGGAGCGTGGCCCCTCTTGGCATAGGCTGACTTCAAAACTAGGCAAATTGAGGTAGGAAATTGGGTTAAGAATTTGCATACGAAATATGCACCGAAGTAGCACGAGGTAGCACGAAGTGTCCAGGGGGAGGGGGGGCGAAGCCTCCCCTTAGCTAGGGATAACCTCAAAACTAGGGAAAGTTATATAGGTAATCGGGTCAAGATTTTGCATACTAAATATGCCCGGAATTCCTATTTTACCCTGTAATTTCCCTGATCTACTGCCCTCCCCTACTATGGGGATCCAGATTGTGGGGTCCAGGTGTGGCAGCGCGCATGATCTCCATTATATATGAATAGTAGAGGTTGAGAGGAATCTACCGATACTATTTTTGTAGTTTAAATATATATTTTTATTTATACATGAATATATAAATAGATACATAATATATATGTGTGTATATATATATATATATATATATATATATATATATATATATATATATATATATATATATAGATCGATAGATAGATAGATAGATAGATAGATAAAGAGAGAGAGATACGCAGCTGGTTAAGGATATTCTATAGCTTACATGATATCAACAAAACAACACTTGCAACATAAACTTATGGGAGTTGTCACTGGGAGGAACTTCCTTATACTTCTTCGGTTGATCTAAGAACATAAGTGACATTTGGTCACAGTTACGAAATTCTAATAGAATCGTCCGTTCCCGGATGATGCTATGAGGGGAACTAGCATTATCTCATAGTTTCTCATGCTTACTATACATATCTTGTAAATATAGGAAAATCGTAACAACGACTATAACACTACAAATGCAAATGGTAACTTATAAGTTTTAATACTTTCTCCATGTCGCAAACATAAGCATTTTTACACTAAGAAAGCAAAACTCACATGATCTGTTAATGTGACACATTCCTGAGGTCTCCATATTTCTAGAATTTCTGTTGACCGAGACATCCAAATAAATATTAAATACATGCATAGGAGACAATTTGCCTACCAGGATCATATGAAAATACCTAAAACATTAAATGAAGCGCCAATCTTAGCAATCGAATAAGATCTACCATATGACCGTCTGATTATGCGTGCCCGATCCTCACAAACATTATTTTTTAATCCCTACCATATTCTCTTGGATTTCAAAAAAATATATTCTTTATATAATTCGATTCTCAACCATTTGTAAACATATCTCTCTGCGAACTGCACTAAACACCTTAAAGGCTGCACTACAGACACTACATAAAGGGCACTGCCGGATAAAACCTTCTTGAGACTTTAGCTAAAGATATATGAATTGTCCTGTTCAACAACAAAATAGTAGACTCGGACAATTTTATTATATCACACTGATAGTAAATTGGCATTCAAACAGAAAATATAAAAACTTCAAAGAATTCCATGCATCCTACAGCAGTTACTATATGAAGATATAGATTGCAATTATACATAAAGAGATAGCATGGGCTTTCGCCATGTGACCTCATTTTCTCTTGGTTTATGAAAGGGGGTCCATGTTGTCTTGTATATATGTGTACACACACACACACATATACCTGTATGTCTATATATATATATATATATATATATATATATAAAGAGAGT
>BOPN01002490.1:72500-75000 GCA_017312705.2 Penaeus japonicus
TAACTATAAGTAGCATGATGATTATGTAATCGAAATTGAACCTTTGAATTGGTGGCCGTATTTTTATTGATTTTTTTTTCTATAATTTTATAACTTGTGGAGTGGTGTCCCGGAAATTCCGTGTGCGAGCGGAATAATTTATTCTGCAAAATAGAATGCTAATAAAAGTAGCTAGAGTAATACTAGAGACAAAAGTTATTAATAGAAGTAGTTGTAGATATTCTTTTTGTGTGTATCATAATCATTTACATAATTAATCTTTCTTTAACATTTTATTCATTAACCAGGGACAAAGCCTACCGGGGATAAGCTGAATTAAAGTCATTATGTTTAGCCTTTGCCTTCGAGTACATCCACACTCACATGCACAACTGTGAATTAGAAATACGACTGCTGTGTGTCCATTTTGCTTGATTATATATATATATATATATATATATATATATATATATATATATATATATATATATATATATATATACTTTGCCTTTTCTTATATGAATAGATAATTCAACATTCATGATTAGTCTGTTGATATCTACTTTTATTGGGATTTGATTTTCAAATGAATAAGTACACATGGGCATCATACTGTTGGTATTTACCCACAGCTGGCAAATTTTAACAACTTGTAATTTAATATTGGACTATCAACATGATATTTACTGATCAGGAAAATCTTGAATGTTAAAACATGATTTTTCTTCTTCCTTGTTTTATAACAAAAAAAAAAAAATGTGTGTGTGTGTGTGTGTGTGTGTGTGTATGTATATATGTATGTATGTATGTATGTATGTATGTATGTATGTATGTATGTATATATGTATATATATATATGTATATATATATATATTTCTACTATTGAAATTATAAAACATCCATGACACTTATATAATTTCCTTCAATCTCACTTTTTTTCTAAAATGGTTTAAAAGTATGATATCGACTTTGACATTTAAGAAGATTCCTCTTGACTTCCCAATCATCCTTTACTTCATTCTAGTCTCCCATTGTTTCCTGTCTCTTCATTTTTTTTACAATAATATTTTTCATCCAATTCCTCATACTCCCCTCTTACTACAGCCTCCCTCTCTAACCCTCACTCCCCTTTTGCTTTCATCTTTCTCCCTCCGTCTTTCTTCTATTCTCCTTCCACTATCCAACCCTCCCCACTTCATCCCGTTTTTCTGTGCCACTTTTTGTCCTTTCTTTCCCTCGCCAACTTCGCTGATCTCAACCTTTAAGATCAAGAAAAAGGAAATTTGTCATGTGATACAGAGAGCCTCTCGCTTCAGGCACATCAAAGGATTTTGTTTCTTTGCACCTTGTGATACTCCACGGAGGTTGCTAGATAACATTTCCTTATGGATTTTGTTATGATCATTACTTTATTTTTGTTTGTTTGTTTTTTTGCTAAAGGAAAGGGGGAGGTGGAAACATTGTTTCAGTTGTTTTAACTTACAGAAAAGAAAATTTAATAAAAAGGATAAAATGTTTCTATGAGGATATTCTATCTCTACACTATATGACTGTATTCTAATATGTAAGCATATATCTTTTAGTCTTTTATGAATATCGAACCATTATTTGATATCCGACTTCGTTTATTTATGACATCAAACAAGAAGAAACAAAGGACTCAAAGAAAAAACAATATCAGTAGGGAAACGAAGTTATTCCTTCTTTCATGAAAAAAGATAAATGTGAATCAAGCAAATACAAAGAGTTACTTAAACATATTTGCATTTCTGTAAAAAAAAAAATAAATAAAAAATACAAATAAAAAACACACGCTCGTAAAACTTTGCCAGTCTTTATTAAACCCGCAGAAGTTAATACTATTCGTCACAGAGAAAGAGATAGAGAGTGAGTGAGTGAGTGAGAGAGAGAGAGAGAGAGAGAGAGATTGAATGAGGGAGAGAAAGAAAGAGTGAGAGAGAGAGAAAGAGAGTGAGTGAGAGAGAAAGAGAAAGGGGGAGGGGGGAGAAAGAGAGATGGGAGGGGGGAAGAGAGAAAGAGATAGAGAGAGGTGGGGGGGGGGGGGAGATAGATAGAGAGAGAGAAAGATAATGAAAGAAGGAAAGAAAAATTTTAAAAAAAGAGAGAGAAGGAGAATGAGACCCACACAAGGGGCGTGGACTAGGTTAGACCTTTTCTCGGATTGGGAGCGATAAAAAAGCCATCTAAGCAGCTGCAATGCCGACAAGTAGCCGGGTCATTTGTTTGCACACACATACATGCCAGCATACATGCACACACGTAACACACACATACACAAACACACACACACACACACACAAACACACACACACATACGTGTCTAAATGTCCAAATACACATACGCAGAAACTTGAATATAAATGGATGTCAGGTATTTAAGAAATGTACGTATAGGAAACTTTTTATTTTTTTACTCAAGTTGCCAAATATATTTTCCTGTTTGACTGAGTCTGCCATGCATGAATCTTGATTTTCAATATTCATTCTCCGATATTGTGCA
>BOPN01002490.1:82500-85000 GCA_017312705.2 Penaeus japonicus
GAGGAGCGCGTTTGGGAGGGGATGGAGGGGGAGGGAGAAGGGGGGGCGGCGGGAGGGGCGGTGGGATTAATGATAATAGATTATGGTGATGACTGTTGATTGCGGTGTATAAATGGTGATGGTGGCGTCCATGTGGATAATGTTCTCGCCTTTTTTCTATCTCTTTTGTTCTCTTATCTCTTCACTTTTCCATATCAATCTATTCTACTTTATAGCATCATATTTCTCTATCAGTATTCTTTTCGTCTCCTCTCATTGTCTGTCATCTCATTTCGTATTTCTCATATTCTTTAGATATGCCGTTTCTTCTTTATCTAATATTTTATATGTTCCATTCTTATCAAATTTGTTAATTATTCCATCCTGTTAACTTGTTCTTCATTCTCCTTATTTCCAATATCCTTCTATCTTACTCCTTTTTTTATTCTCCTTTCTCTTCGTCTCATATTTCGTCAAATACTCTTTCAGTATGCTTTCTCTTCTCTCTCCTCTCTATCTGTTCTGCTCTAATACCACTTTCTTTTCCCCCATTATTTTCTTTTCATTTACCCTTTTAATGTTCTTGTCTCTCTGCTCTCCTCTCTTCCTCTTTCTCTAAGCATGCCAGTCCGCTGGGGATGGAGGGGCGGGTCCCCCACCCGAATGGAATTAAGGTTTTGAATACCTTTCCATCGGAGGAGTTACCCACACGAGTGTTAAGGACGGCTAACCATGATCAACCATTTTGATATCATTATCTTTTTATCTTTCTTTTTTTTTGTGGGTGGGTGTGTATAAAAATAAGGATGGAAGGAAGGAGTTGAGTTAAATAAGAAATTTTATATCTACTCTCCATCAAACTGAAATTTCGCAATATATCTTTTTCAATCCGATTTTACTTTGATAAGCATTGATGTGTGGAACGATCTTTCATTGCATTTGACTATGATATTTTTGGGTGAAGAAAACTAAAAACTTCAATTTCATACATCTCTCTTTTCTCATTTTCTCGTGCATTGCAATGATGAATCGGCTGACAAGGGATTTTTTTTTTATAGGAAAGAGATATTTTGCCACCGATTCTATCCATTGAGTTTAGTATAAGAATATGCATGGCATTGAAAAAATAAAAATAATAATAATGATAATAATGATAATAATGATAATAATAACAATAAATAATGAAATAAAATGAAACAAAAAATATGCATTTTTTTTTTCTTTTTTCTTTGTAAAACATGATCTTCATTATACTTTCCTTCTTCTGTTTTCATCTCACCTTGTCTTATCTCCAATTACAACTTATTTCCCCCTCTTTCATTCTCCCTCTTTTCTTTTTCATTTATTATTGCGTTTTATGCAGCAATCTTTTCTTTAAAGGGAGGGGGTAGGGGATAAGGTTGAGGGAAAGGGTATGGGGAGGATGGATGTGTTATGACAACGATGGTAATGAGGATGCTGATTATAATAGTTCCAATGATAATAATGATGATAATGACAGTAATGTTAATAACTGATGATAATGACAGTAATGTTAATAACTGATGATAATGACAGTAATGTTAATAACTGATGATAATGACAGTAATGTTAATAACTGATGATAATGACAGTAATGTTAATAACTGATGATAATGACAGTAATGTTAATAACTGATGATAATGACAGTAATGTTAATAACTGATGATAATGACAGTAATGTTAATAACTGATGATAATGGCAGTAATGTTAATAATAAATATGCTAATAATGATGATAATAACAACATTAATGATATTGATAATGATAATGATAAATATCATAAGACAGGGACAATAATGATGATAAACTTGATAATAATAATAATAATCATTTAAAATAACAATAGTAACAATAACGATAAAATCATGTTAAGGATGATGATAATATCAGAAATAATAAAAATGATAAGGAAAATAATGATAATAATAAGCGCAATAACAATAACAATAGTAAGGACAGTAATTATAACAATGATGATATCATTGATAATCATAGTAATAAGTATAATAGTAAAAAATAAGATAATGGAAATAAAATTAATGACGATCATAACAACAAGTTGGAAGGTTAAAATAACAATAACAATAGTAAAGATAATAACAATGATAATGATGATAATGACAATAGTAGCAGTAGTAATAATGATCTAATAATATCAATAGTAGTAGTAGGAGTACAATAGTAACAATGATAATAATGATTATGGTACCAGTATTAATAAACAAAACATTATTTAGTGACTGATAAAGATAATAATGATAACAATCTAGTACTGATAAGAATGTAAGTTATAATGATAATTTTAAAGATGAAAATTATCAAAATGTAATAATGCTAATGACATTAACAAGATGGTAGCAATGATAATGACAGGAATGATGAAGTCGATGATAATAACATTATTCAAATGATAATGATAATTATACAAAGTAAGTCCTGATTGTAATGATGATAATAGTAGTAATATCAATAATTATGAAAATTAATAATTATTGTTC
>BOPN01002490.1:145000-150000 GCA_017312705.2 Penaeus japonicus
AGAGCTGTGATATCATTAGTAAATGTAGTGGAATTAACAATTGCTTATTCATAGGTGGTTATAGTTAAACGTACCAATCGAGGAAATAATGGTTTTTAAAGTAACATAATGCAACTTTTAACATTCTCATTCCAAGAACATCCTCTTATCATGTTTATAGACTTACAGTCATCTTCAATAATATCTTTCTCAGAGACGACGAGAAATATGGAAAAATGCGTTCTACCATCTAAGCCACTTGTGTCCCACAACCACACGCTAGAGCCACTTCTACTCAACTCCTTCCTTCGGGAAACATATCTCTCCTCTCCCTCTCTCTCCTTCGAGAGACATATCTCTCCTCTCCCTCTCTCTCCCTCGGGAGACATATCTCTCCTCTCCATCTCTCTCCTTCGGGAGACATATCTCTCCTCTCCCTCTCTCTCCTTCGGGAGACATATCTCTCCTCTCCCTCTCTCTCCTTCGGGAGACATATCTCTCCTCTCCCTCTCTCTCCCTCGGGAGACATATCTCTCCTCTCCCTCTCTCTCCTTCGGGAGACATATCTCTCCTCTCCCTCTCTCTCCTTCGGGAAACATATCTCTCCTCTCCCTCTCTCTCCTTCGGGAGACCTAGATAAAGGGCTATATCGTAAAACTCTGTTACTCTCACTCAACAATCCGCCTGCAGTTATGGCCACCAAAAGTCAGCCTCACGCAGGTGGTTTCCCTCATACAGGTAGGGATGCTGCGATGCCACTCGCCTGCCGACAGGTGTGCGACGTGTATATATATTTATAGATTTCTCGAGTAGTTTTATAAAAGATGTGTCAAGTATTATGAATGCAAAGATTATAGAAAATAGGTTTATTATCATCATTATCAATAGTTGACGATATGATATACAATACTTTACAGTGAAAGAGTAGAAGACAATATTATAATAACAAAGTATTTTCGTGTGTCTTTTTATTATCTGTTATTTCATTGCTATTAACATCACCGGCAATGAATATCATCATCATATAATTAGTCATCAAAATTAGTTGTTGTTTTTTTTTTTTTTTTTTTTGTATGCATGTATTTTCTTTATTCTTCAAATTCGTTTTTTTTTCTCCTTCTTCTTCTTCTTCCTTTCAAATCCTACATAAAACGAAGAAAGCAAACCGAAAACAGTCTCAGTAGACGCTCCTAAGCCTGACTTTTACAGAGGCTTGAGTGGGAGAATCACCTGCGCGTGTCCATACCACCTATCGTAGACACACACGCACAATCGCACACCTATTGTAAAATTCATCCAGAAGTGCCACCGGTGAGTAATATACTGCCTTGATTTTGCTTCTCGAACCTCTCAGAGGAATGAAAATATGCGAAGGAAGTTTTCAAAATTCAGCGTAATGAAATAGAAATGGTGTAATACTTTCGCTCAACGCATGGTTATTCCGGTGCATATTTCATTCAATTCATTTTTCTCTTACTTGGAAAATGATGTGCAAGCTCATGTTACTTGCATTAAGCTGGAACTGTCAAGGGGGAAAATTTCCTCTCATACCGTACCTACAAACTTAATTAAGTGCATAATCACAGTAGCTCTCCTGTGCATGTACCGTCATATGCATTTCAAACACACAAAAACCTTCCCTTTCACGACAGACTAGACACGCACACATGTATATTCACACACACACACACACACACACACACACATACACACACACACACACACACACACACACACACACACATACACACACACACATACACACACAATGATTCTCCTTGTGTCCTTTCTAGCATATATTCATGTACATAGCCACAAGATTACGCAAGAGCTAACCGGTATGAGTTTGGCATTTGACTTGGTATTACTGTATAGTTGGGAGGAGATTACGAGTACGGGAAACAATGATCATTGTAAGATGCCTTGACTATTAAGTGAATAACCACGTATATTACTCCTACATGCAGTATTTCTCTCTCTCTCTCTCTCTCTCTCTCTCTCTCTCTCTCTCTCTCTCTCTCTCTCTCTCTCTCTCTCTCTCTCTCTCTCTCTCTCTCTCTCCATCTAAGAAATTATCTGTCTATCTTTCAGTCTATATCTTTCTCTCTCTAATGATGATAATGATAATAATGGTAATGATAATAATGATAGTACCGGTGGTAATGATAATGATATTAATAATGATAATTAGAATAATGAGAATAATGATGATAAAGAAAATAATGATGATAATGATAATAATGATAATGAGATAAACAAACATAATATATCAAGTCCACAAACACATAACAACACAACCCAAGACACATGAGTCAAACGAAAACAAACCAAAAAAAAATATTGTCAGAAGACTCTCCGAAGATTGACTTCTAATGAATGATAGATTATAATGATAGTAGCCTTAATGATGATAATAGTGGTAATATCATAGAAATATATGAATAGAAAAAATGGATTATTGTTCCAGCTTTCCTGATGATTCTGAAGATAGGGATGGTGATAGAGATGATGATGGTGAAAATAATGGTAATATCAAGAATGATAATAGTAATAATGATAATGATGATGGTGATGATAATAACTATAATGATAATGATAATACTAGAAATGATAATAACAATCATGATAATAATGATAATGATATTACTAATAATAACAATGATAATGGTAATAGCAACGACGATAATAATCAAGATAATGATAACAGTAATAATAACTTTACCAATAACCGGAACATTCTTATCATTTCCACTATCATAACAGCCAAAAAAATGATAACATTAATGATGACAATGATAATGATGAAGAAACAATCCCTGCTGCATATCAGAATCCCTCCTCCGTTCCAATATTTACGGCGGAGTTAAACAGGGCACGGGTAGGGATAGGGGTAGGGGAAGGGAAAGGGATAGGGGTAGGGTAAAGTAGGGGTAGGAATAGGGATAGGGGTAGGGGTAGGAGAAGGGGAAGGGGTGGGAGTTGGGGAAGGGCTAGAGGTAGGGGAAGGGGTAGAGGTAGGAGTAGGGGTAAGGGTAGGGGTAGGGGAAGGGGTAGAGGTAGGGATAGGGATAGGGATAGAGATAGGGGATGGGGAAGGGGTAAGGGGTAGGGGTAGAGGTAGGGGTAGGAGTAGAGGTAGGGGTAGGGGAAGGGGTAGGGAAAGGGGAAGGGGAAGGGGTAGGGGAAGGAGAAGGGGTAGGGGTAGGGATAGGGGATGGGGAAGGGGTAGGGATAGGGATAGGGATAGAAGTAGGGGATCGGGGTAAGGGAAGGGGTAGGGTAGGGGTTCGGCAGAAAATGAATAACAGCAGACTCGTACAACCCACTCACTCAAATACGTGTGCTCTTCCAGCTTATGGCCTACCGCTCCCGTAGACTCGCACATCGGAAAACACACGGAAACACAGAGAGCGCTTGATGGCACCAGGATCTTCAAAGACGACCGAGGACACGACAAAGAAAGAAACATCGCCAGAGCTGCACCCTGAGAGTGCTCGAGGGACTTGACTTCCGAGGCAATAGAGAGAGAGGAGAGGGAGCGGAGACGTAGAGGGGGGAAATAAGGGAATAGGGTGGAGGGGGGGGGGAGGGCGTTTGGGGGTTATAGTAGATAGGATTAAGGGCGGGGGCCGGGGGGGGGGGGGTAAAGAGAAAGGGGATTGGGAGATTAGAGAAAAGGGGAGGGGGGGAGGGGGAGTGCGATGGGGAAGGGTGAACGGAAGGGGGGTTACAGAGCGAAGGGATGTAGAGGGTAGGGTGAAAAGGTTGGGTATGGGAATGGGTAGAATGAATGGGGTGGGGATGGAAGCATGGGGGTGGAAGGGGCGCAGAGTGGAAGGAGTAAAAGGCGACAGACCGAAGTGGATGGAGGCAAGAGGAGCATAGCGAAGAGCAGAGTGGAAGTAGATGGGGACGAGAGGAGATGTGGCGGGGGAGGTAGGGACAAGAGGGGGAGGGTGGGGGTGAGGGACGAGAAGGGTGATGGAAATATATAAGCGAAAAGAGAGGAGGATAGAGACAGACTAAATGGGGATAGATGGGGGAGGGGGATGAAATTGGTTTAATGTTGGCAGGATAATTGTTGGTAATGGATGTCTGAAGTAGACGACTCACCCTGTCTTTACAAAAGACCTATTACGAAGAAAACTCTCTCTCTCTCTCTCTCTCTCTCTCTCTCTCTCTCTCTCTCTCTCTCTCTCTCTCTCTCTCTCTCTCTCTCTCTCTCTCTCTCTCTCTCTCTCTCTCTCTCTCTCTCTCTTTCTCTCTCTCTCTTTCTCTCTCCTTCTATCTCAGTTATTCCCCTTTAATCTTATTCCTACATCGTTCTTAGTAACTTTAATAAGGTATGTGCCGTTTGTACACTTTCCTTTAGTTTCTTTTCATAATCTTTAGACTTTTATGAGAAGTCTGATACGAGAGTCGAAATATGTTCCTCAACCACAATTTTCTTCCACTTCAGCCACGAGCTGCTATTCACTGCGCATGAATAGCCTTTATTACTGATTTAAATGAATTTCAATATAGCATGTATACATACACACACAGATACACACACACATACACACACACACATACACGGATAGATACACACATGCATACACGCACACACACACACACACACATTTGTTTGTGTGAGAGAGACAAAGAGAGAGAGAGAGAGAGAGAGAGAGAGAGAGAGAGAGAGAGAGAGAGAGAGAGAGAGAGAGAGAAAGAAAGAGAAAGAGAGGGAGAAAGAGAGACAGGAGGGGGGGAGACAGACAGAGAGAGAGTCAGACAAACCGAAAGTATTAAGGGAAAGATAGACACACAGAGAGAACGTAAAGCAAAATAAAAAGATCTAAATACTGGTAGTTATGTGCGAGTGTGTGCACGTGTGCGAAAATGATTCATTACTGATAGTTGTCCAACTCCAGAATCTGTGAAACTAACAGAGCTCAACTTCCTGTACTCAAGTCATGGGCACTGACCCTTACATACTGAAAATCTCTTCCAAGATGAAGTCCCATGTATTCTCATGTCTA
>BOPN01002490.1:160000-162500 GCA_017312705.2 Penaeus japonicus
CCCCCTCGAAACATTTCCGCCAAAGACTCTCCTCGGTGCCTCCCAGTTCCCGCTCTGTCTTGAAGGGTTTCGCACCTTTTCACGCACCTGAAAAGATGGATACAGCAAGATTGGGAGGGTCGGAGAGGTGAAAGGAGAGTGAGAGAGAGAGAGCGAGAGAGAGAGAGAGAAAGCGAGAGAGATAGGGGGAGGGGGGAGCGAGAGGAAGAGAGAGAGTGGAAGAGCAAAGAAAAGTAGGGAGGAAGAATGAGAGAAGAAGCAAAAATATGCAATGATAGATGGATGGGAGAAAGAGAGAGAAAGAGAGAGAGAGAGAGAGAGAGAGAGAGAAAGAGGGAGGGAAAAAGTGTGGAAAAGAGAAGGAGAGGGAGGAAAACGAAATATAGAGAGAAAGAAAGAGAGAAGAAACAAAGATATGCAACAAAAGATAGTTAAATAAAAAGACAGAGAAAGAGAGAGAGAGAGGGAAGGAGGGAGAAAAAATACGTAAAGAAAGAGAATAGAAAAAAATATATATCCAAAGAAGAAAGAGAACATAGTGACGAAAAGGGAAAAAAAAGGAAAATGCGATAACGAGAATCACTGAAATCCCTCAACCTCGCATCTCCCTGATAGTCCCTCTATCCTTCCCCTCCCCTCCCCCCTTCCTCCTCCTCCTCCTCCTCCTCCCTCTTCCTCCTCCTCCTCCTCCTCCCACCCCCCAACCCGTCCCCATCGCCTCCAATCCCATCCAGGACGAGAAGGAGCTCTTCTCATTCCCACTTGAAAGATCTCCTACACTTGCTCCTTCTTGAGGGGTCAGACAGACGTGTAATTCCCTCTCGACGGCTTCGCGTAATGAAACAAACTTGTCCCGACATTTAATAACACGAGATTCTCCTTTCCTCGCCGGGGTGTAACACCGCAATTAAACTTTGGCCAAAAAGTTGAACTGGACTTTCAAACAATTGTCAGAAGACGCAGGAGAGTGATCCTCCTTCTTCTAACCCCCCTCCCCCCTTCCCCCCTTTACTCCGCCCCTCCTCTACTTCCCTCTCCTCATCTCTTGCTTTCCCCCTCTACTCTTCCTCTTCTCTTCATCTTCTCCCCCTCTCCTCTTCATCTTAGTCTACTCTCCTCCTCTCGTTTCCCCTCCTCCTTCTTCTCTCCTCCATCTCCCCCTCTTTCCCGTTCCTTCTCTCCTTCTACCCCTCTCCTCCTTCTCCCTCTATCCTCTATCCCTCTCCTCCTTCCCTCTACCCTTCTCCTTCTCCTCCTTCCCTTCTTCTTCTCATCCCCCCACTCTCCTCTTCTTCATCTCCCCCTCTTCCCCTCTCCTTCTCCCCCTGATCACTATCCTCTAGCCCTCTTCTCCTCTCCTTCTCCCCCCTACCCCTCTTCTTCTTTCTTCCATCCTTCTCCTCCTTCTCCCCTTCTCCTGTTCTTCCCCGTCTACCCCTATCCTCCTCTCTTTTTCCCTTTCTTCCCCTCTCCTCCTCTTCTCGCTCTGCTCTCTTCCTTTCCCCTCCCCCTCCCTTCTTCCTTTCCTCCTACGTCATCTTCTCACTTCCTTTTCCTGGAGGTTTGAGAAAAGGAGAGAGAAGGAGGAGATAGAGGAAGAGGATGAGGAGTGAGCTATGGAAGAGGAGACTGAGGAAGTAAAGAGAGGAAAAAGAAAAGAGGGAGGATGGGGTAAAGTTGAAAGAGGAAAGGAAGAAGTAATTGTATCTTAGGAGAAGGAGAGAGACAGGGAGAGAGAGAGAGAAAGAGAGAGAGAGAGAGAGAGAGAGAAAGAAAGAGAGAGAGAAAGAGAAAAAGAGAGAGAGAAAGAAAGATAGAGAGAAAGAGAGAAATAGAAAGAAAGGGAGAGAGAAAGAGAAAGAAAGAGAGAGAGAGAGAGAAAGAAAAACTACTACAGTTAGCAGTGCTGATGCAGATGGTAAAAGGGTTCAAGAGACGTAATTATATGTTTTTACAGGTTAACAGTTAACAGACCTTTCAGATACGTGCCTTTCATTTTGATTAGAAAATATTATTTTTGCCATGGAGAACCACCCTAGTTATTTTTAAGTGCCGCGGTTGAAGGGCTCATGGCTTACATAATGATATGAATATCATTATAGAAAACAGTGATGATTATCATTATATTATGCACGACATGGATGTTGTTATTGCCATCGGTAATATAATGTAAAGTAGAAGTAGTAGCTTGAAGGATGATAATAATGATAATAAATTATTATAACTATAATGATGATAACAATATCAATAATAACTGTAATGATATTGATAAGAATTATCAATTTAATGGCGATAATTGTGATAAGAATAATGATATTGGAATAATATCAATTGTAATGATGGCGATAATGGTGATAATAATTATAATGGGGATGATGATTCTAAATAAGACAAAAGGATGATGTTTATCATGATGATGATGATATTATTGAAATATAATGGCAGTGCTAATATCAATGATAATTATGATATTAAAGATGACAACGATGATAACAGCATT
>BOPN01002490.1:190000-195000 GCA_017312705.2 Penaeus japonicus
GAAACAGGCCTGGTCGGATTATGCCTCCATTGTGGACCTTCCAAGCCTACCTATTAGCAAGCAGCACATACATCTCTGCATGCTTCTCACGCCAGAGATGCGATGGGTGCTCGAACACAAGTTGAACGTCCCTCCCTAATACCACATGCTCTGTGGACGACATCCTGACTAAGCCGCAGGCTCACATAAAAACTACAATTACGAGTACGGCGATTGGGAGGGCGTTTTCTGTTGCAGCAAGGCAGAGGCCCATTTGATGACTTTAGACACGCCTGAAGCTGCGGTGGATCCGCAACAGGTTGAACAAAGCACGCAGTGATGGCGGAGGCAGTATGTACACTCATGAGTACACGTGTGATAGTGGAACTGACTGATCCGCAGAACTTGATCGAGATGCTGACAATTTGCCACGTTACATTTACCGGCCTTGAGAAAGTTTGCAGATCCGCTGGAGCTTCTGTCGAAATCTGTAACCACCGCTTTGCAGGGATAAAGCCTTGTCGGCTCAAAGATCGAAAATCGAATGGTTATGGGACAAGAAGACATTGCAGAAGAAGAGGTCCGGGATGCAGCCTAACTTGTCTCCCACTAAATTCGATAAGTCCTGCAATTGCTGTGGTCGTCAACACGACCAAGATTTATGGCCAGCTGCTAAATCCACCTGTTGTGCCTGTGGCAAAAAAAAAAGGGTCATTGCGCCGGTGCTTCAAGGTGTCCTGCTAAAACTGGTGAAAGCACCTGCAGGGCCACCATAAAAAGTGCTGCCCAATGAAGAAGGCGAGGTCACAGAAGAGAGGAGAAAACTAACCAGATCCTAAAGGTTGTCAGCTCGGTAGCTCCTCTTATGTCAAATGCCATGATTGTTACCTTCTTGGTGCGACTCAAGTCTGAGCTTTCACCCAATGTCCAGGTATTGATCTAGCATAACAGCTCAAGCGCCCTTGCCATCATTTCCGACACAGGTGCCGATACAACAGTCATTGGGTTACAACATCATGACGGTCTTGCTATGTCCGAGGATGACCTCAAACCTCCCTCGGGTACCACTTACTACAATGCTGAATTATCACTTATGGCGACTGTTAGACTAGATGCTGAATTGTGTCAAGAATTAACTGACAACCCTTTGCTGTCTTGAGTCGATAGCAGGAATTTGGGGATCGTTCCGAACGATTTTCCACATGGCCAACAGGGTTCAAGGGTCGGGAGGAGAAGCTAAGAAACCAGTGCCTAACCCTGTCAAGCGCCTCCTTTCCGATTGACCGCAAAGAAGCACTTTCTTTGCGAGTATGCTGACGTGTTAGTGAGGAAGGATGCCCTGAAGACAGAGCCACTCAAGACGATGTCGGGCCCACCTATGAGGATTCCCCTACGTGAGAATGCCACATCTTTTGCGATTCACACTCCAAGTGTGATTCCTTTGGCTTTTCATGATCCAGTTAAGGTGGAGTTGGAGTCATTGGTAAGCCAAGACATTATCAAGCCAGTAGGGGACGAACCATCGAATTGGTGGTCGTCCCCAAGAATAACGGTGGAATTTGCATCACCATGGACATATCCAAGCTTCCCCAGCAAGTGTCTCGACCACCTCATCCATCCCCGACACCATTCACAGCTATTAGAAGCATCAGCCCGAAGTCAAAGTTCTTCACCACTGTTGATGCCCTATGTGGTTTTTGGCAGATTCCATTCCATGATGATGATCAATATCTGACAACTTTTATCACCCCATACGGCCGTTTATAGTACTGTCAGGGCCCCATGGGCTTTGTTGCGACAGGAGATAAGGTCATCAATGACATTCTGTCCAGTCCTGTCCAGATGTCGTCATTATGGGAGCACCCTCAATGTAGACAATTAGGGATGGCATTGCAGTTGACCCCGAGAAGGTGCGTGCCATCGATAAATTTCCTTTGTCATTCATGGGCCTCGTCAACCAGTTGGCGGAGTTTACACCTGAAATATCAACCACTACAGCACCTTTTCGCCTGTTAACGAGCCCAAGGAGAACCTTCACTTGGACCGCATACCACACAAAGGCCTTTGAAAACACCAAGTGAACTCTGTCATGTCTGCCCATCCTTACAACATTCAACCCAAGCCTACCTACTATTTTGTAGACTGACGCATCCAGGCTGTATGGCTCAGGTTATGCATTGGTGCTGGAAGGTTCAAGTTAGTGCAGTGCAGGTCACGCTTCTTGACAGACACAGAGACATGCTACGTTCAAGCTCCAGGCTGTTGTATGGGCTATCAGGAAGTGCAAGTTCTATCTACAAGGACTCCAACACTTCAGTCTGGTGACGGACCATCGACCTTTGGTTCCTATTCTGAACCAGTACTCCTTGGAAGCGATCGAAAACCTTAGCTTGTAGCGCATGAATATATATATGTATGTATATATGTGTGTGTGTGTGTTTACATGTTGAATGTCCGACCGGTTTCGGTCATGATCGGATTGAACTGAGACTTAAGGAGGGTGATTCTTTAGCCTGCAGTGGGCAGCTAGGCCTGCTGCTGTTGCACATTTTCTTTCACAGCTGCAGTTGTGTCCCCTGTCGTCTTTGTTCATGGGGTCCTTGCCGCTTGTCAGTGAATCGGTTTGATCGCCTGGTTTCAGCAGTTATTGTACCTTGCCATACTTTCTTCCGCCATTTGGTCCTATCTTCTGCTAAACGCAGATCCTTAATATCAGACTTTCCCATAACTGCCGCGAGCTCGTCTTTGTACCGCTTTCTAGGGCGGCCCCTAGGACGTCGCCCTTCCCGCAGCTCCCCATAGAGCAACTATTTTGGTAACTGTGCGTCTGTCATTCAGACAACATGACCAGACCACTTTAAGTGACGTTTGTTGATCTTGGTTTCGATGGAGTTAAGTTTTGCTGCTTGAAGAATTCAACTCTGGTGGTGTGGCTTTGCTAGTCAAGATTCATAATCCTCCGAAGGCAGCGTTGATGGAAGGCCTCTAGTTTACGGGAATGCCGTTGGTATGGTGGCTAAGTTTCTACAAGGTATAGTAATGTGCTGAGTATCACTGCACGATAGACTCATTTTGACCGATAACTCCAGGTCGTGTTTACCCCAGACTCGAGTGAAGTCTACCGATGGAGATACTTTCTTTGGCAATGAGGTTATCGATCCTGTGTCAAGCTGACCTCCGTTTGAGATCGTGCTGCCTAGGTAGGTGAAGGTTGTGTGTACAGTGTGATAGTGTTTCATATGAGCATAGTGTCGTCTAGACCTATGCGAGGCGAGACATTCGAAAGTGCAGCTAAACGTTATAGTAATAAAGTTATTGGCTTACAAAAAGTACCAGTAGCATTAGACATTTATTATAGTTGTTGGCATGTCACTATATACTAAATAATGTTATTAGAAGTTGTTGCGTTCCTTTAATTAATGTAATGTGGCATTCCCCGTGTACCACGAGAGTATATTATTTTATTGACATTGTATAATATATATCATTTGTCGAGGCTTTGTTGTTGTTCCTCGAGACAGCAGCAGGGATGAGACCCTGTCTTTATTCTGTGCTCCAGCTCGTGATTTAAGAATCTACATATTCCTCAATGGTGTTTACTTCAAGCCCTCGATCGTACATTTGTGGGCTGTAGCTGAAAGAGGTAACAATCCTTAAGAACAAAGGTGTTGGCTACTCTGAGGGGTGCTCCAACTACAATGATTCAGGGCTCTTCATAGGCACTAACCGGGTGCTAGTTGGTGCAAGATTTCCATCTTGGCAAAGCTGACACTGAGTCCAAAACCTGGAGCTCTAACAAAGTTGTCCCTTAGTGCTTGTAGATCTGTTTCTGAGTGTGCAAATATGCCACAGTCACCGGATCACGCATCATATAGGAGTGTGTCTTTGTTTTGGCCCGGAGTCTTGCAAGGTTGAAGATTGAGCCATCCGTACGGTATCCAATGTGAATTCCTTAACTCCATCCCTGCAATGCTTCTTGTAGCATAGCGTCGAAGTAGATAATGAAAAATATTGGTGCAGTAATGCAGCCTTGTTTCACACCAGATGTGATTGGAAAACTCAGTAGTTTCTCCGTTTACTTTGACTGTTCCTAGCATAACTATAGGCATTGATTTGAGGATGGCAGACCTTTCTTTGATATGATTTGCCATAATGCGTTTCGATTGACGGTGTGGAAGGCCTTTTTACAAATCAATGAACACTATATATAGGTTCATCTGCTGTTCAATGGATTTCTACCTAACAGCGAATACCATGTCTACTGTGCCTCTGCAAATTCGGAACCCACATTGTGATCCGGAAATTAATGTATGCAGGTAAGCTGTATTGATTCTTATTTACAGTATTTTTGACAGGATTTTCCCCGCAACTAAGAGCAGTGAGATACCGCGATAGTTTGCAAATATATATATATATATATATATATATATATATATATATATATATATATATATATATATATATATATATATACATATACATATATGTGGGGGGGAGGGGGTGTATACAAGTAATGAGTAAAACGAGGAAAATTACTTTATAATTAATCACCAACAACAATGTTTAGACGTTCATGTTCGCAGTGATAAGCAGTTACAGATTTGCTACGCTAGTGTAAGTAAGTCGACTACCGATGGGCAGACATGTATCCTCCGGTACGTGTCGATCCATCAAAAATATAAAATAATTCATAAAATAAAGGCTTTAATCATAATATCGAAAGTAGGGTTAAGCAAATACAATTATGATATAAACTAATATACATGCACTTATACACACAGGTAGAGATAGAAATAGAAGTAAAAGATGAAAATAAAAGAAAGATATGAGATAAAATAGATAGATAAATAAACATATAGATAAAGAGAGAGAAAGAGATAAAAAGAGAGAGAGCGAGAGAAATCTAAAACTCATCAATCCTGTTGACGTGAAAGTTGGCTAAGAGACGACTCTCACAGGACAAATCATCTCAAGTTTGACACAACAGAATCCGCTGCATTTCATCCGGGACAAGTAATAAT
>BOPN01002490.1:205000-207478 GCA_017312705.2 Penaeus japonicus
GATAAGCATTAGATTCCCCGCGTTTATGTTCATTGATTAAATCTCTACCCGTTTCACCTATGTAAAATTCCGGATAGCATAAATGCCTGAAAAAGTACCAAGATAACCGTTGGCCGAAATGTGCTTCACTAAAGATTCACGCAATGTGTTAGGACAAGTAAACACGAGTTTGATATCTACTGTCTTAAGTAAATGCCCTTTATCATTGAGTGATAGATTGGATGGAATAACCAATAAGTTATCGGACCTATGCCTATGCTCGACTTGAGTTTGTGAGCATAATTTAGTTCTAGCACAAGAATGTGCTTGATTTAAAAAAAAATCAGTATTATCAAGTTTTCAAAAGGCTTCATCAATGAGGCTAAGTTCTTAATCAATAAATTCATTATCACTGATTCTATACACTCCAGGAAACATAGACGAGGCTACCGCTTTCTAGAGAATAAAAAAAGATAATTATCAACGGGAGTAGGTTTACGGTTGACTGAAAACATTAAAGAGCCATTGATTTTATAGAGCAAAACGTTTAGAAAAGGTCATTTGCCTGCGTGTTCCCATTCTACTTTGAACTTGATGGCACGAGCAAGATGGTTGAGGTTCAGCAAAAAGTCACGGAAATCTGTTCGGTTTTCAGGCCACATAGAAATACTATCATCAGCATATCGAAGCCAAATCGAGCCCAAGGAAGACGATAGACGGAAGGAGACAATAATTCTAATCTGTTATCCGAGGCGCATAGACGAATGGCTTCAACAGAACAATTCATCGCAATAGGAATCTTCTTAGGCGCTGCAGACGGTTTACGCTCTAGAAAGTCTAACAGCATCGAGTGGAACTTCGTGAACAGGGAATCAACATTAAATCTAATTTATTTCATGTTATAGGCAGGTAAATTTCTAACTTTCTTGGTGATATCCACTGAATGTTTGATATGACTGCCAGAGAGAGATCCCATAAAAGGTAATAAATTACTGGCTATCTAGGGCGTTAATGGGCAAGTAACCGAGTTGTATGACAAAATCACGGGTCTTAAGGGTTGCTGTTCTGGTAATCAAATTATTAGAATTACGTTTAATCAAGTGATTTAACAGCGGAAATATAACGACGTGGTAACCCATTAAAATCGTCAAACAAATAAAGCAATGGGATTCATCATGACTCCCTTAAGGCAACTTAAGTCTTTGATTAACGATCCATTTTGTTTTGCAATAGAAGACATCGGGGGCTTTAAAGTAATTCAAACCGGTAACCCGGCTGGGCTTCGTAGCGAAAGATAATCTAAAGCCAGAGTTTCGGTTTCATATCGAGAAAGGGTGCAAGACGATAGTTTTGGGACCGAGTCGGAGAGAAAAAATAGACCTAGGTATTACGTGAACTAAGGGCATTAAGTTTATTTTAGAGGGAAACTTGACGACGACGACTTTTAAGGGAAAATCTGTGCGCTGCATAGAATTTGTAAGATTTGGAACGGGGTAACTTCTCATCATTATTATCATTGTAATAATTAATATTAATTTATTCAAGGACACATTTAAGTCATGATATGTAAGCGTCAAATAATTTACTGCTAACGTCGGGGTAAGTAGGTAACCTATTCCTGGGTAAATCACAAGGTGAATCGAGTTCTTCCATTAGCCGAAGTAAGTCAAAAGTGATCATGTCTTCTTCCGGTTGCTCATTCTTCTCCAATAAGTCCTGTCTTCTAAAAGTGTCCGGACTGGGGCCACGCGGCACTTGCAACACAGATTACTTATAATAACATTAGAATATAGTATTGATATGTGGATGAAGTAGATATGATTCCATACGTACTGTTAAGGCAGCTTTTGCTTTGTTACGTGATCGTGTCTACGAACCTACGAGATCACAGCCAAGCAGCGGCCTTGATGGTGGGTGGCGGGATAGCTCATTTCTAGAAGAAAATGGATGACATATGTTCTTCAAAAGTTTCATAGGGCTCAGAAATACTGTACGAAGTATGGACATTTCATGGGAATTCGTTATTTGCAATAACGATGATGTTGACGATCAAAGTCTCAACACTTTTTTCTTCCGACTCACCTCCTTTGGAAGTGCAAAAGATCATACATTGGTGATCTTGTGGTAGAAGCGAGGAACTATTAAATGTACAAGTGTCTACGCAGGTGTGTGCTGCACTTGTTATATGTAGCATGGGATATTTATATTTATAGATCGGATCAACACAGGTGATATGTATTCATTTATACATATATGTATATGTATATATATATATATATATATATATATATATATATATTTATATATATATGTATGCATATATATAAATAAATATATATATATATATTTATATATATATATATATAAATAACCTTAGATAAAAATATATACTTTAAAAAAATCACATATATACACACACATACACATGGAAAAATGTATAAATATATAAACATATATGTATATATATGTATATATATATATATATATATATACACATAT
>BOPN01002491.1:15183-22683 GCA_017312705.2 Penaeus japonicus
CGCCATCACACCATACATCATATCACTCCGCGATCCGGTTACTACTTTGACACGCGGAGGTCAACACCCGTAGGCCACAAGAGTCAGTTTGCCCACCGTCACCGCGACCGCTGGGTCATTGTCTCTCTCCAGTCTGCCTGTAGGAGAGCCTAGTGTCCCGTGACTGTTGCAGGACACTCTGGTTGACCTCTCCCAGGGTGGAGCCGGCCGAAGGTCAGGTCCCTCGCGAGATATTCGTAGGTCCCAGAAAGATATCCGCTTTAATATATACTTCTTTTGCTATATAATCGCTTTCAACCAATGAATGCATATAGACGATCGCAACATTTGCAAGTTGCTTTGATCAAATCAGGAAGATTAGATCTTACAAAGACAGACAGACATACAGAAAACGAAACAAATAAAGAGAGAATGAGGTGGTAGAAAGAAAGAGAGAGATAAAGATAATTATACAAAGAGAGAGAGACGTTAAATGAGAGAGAGGGAGACAGACAGACAGATAGACAGAAAGACAAGAAGAAAGACAGAAAAAGAGAGAGAGAAAAAATGAAAGATAAGAAAAAAGACTGAAAGAGAGAGAGAGAAAGAGAAAGCAGAGAGAGAGAGAGAGTGGAAGAAAGACAGAAAGAGAGAGGGAGTGAGAAAGAGAAAGAAAGACAAGAAGAAAGAGAGAAAGAGAATGAAAGACAAGAAGGAAGAGAGAGAGAGAAAAAAAAGAAAGACAGAGAGAGAGAGAGAGATAGATAGAGAAAGAAAGACATGAAGAAAGAGAGAGAGAGAGAGAGAAAGAAAGACAAGAAGAAAGAGAGAGAGCGAGAGAGAGAGAGAGAAGGTAAATCATCCAGCATCCAGGCAACCAGCACCTTTTCCTCCCCCGACCAACTCGGATAATTTCCCAAAGGATCCCCGTGTTATTTTAGCACTTCCTCGCCCTCCTCCATTTTCCTTAAGTTAACTGCTTTTCTTTAGACTCGCAGGTGCTATACTTCCGTTATTAATGTCCATCGCTTCCACTAGTTTAATGGCTTCCACTTCTCTTCCACTTCCCTTGCTGTTTTATATGCTATTCCACTTGATTCTGTTTGTTTGTTGTTGTTGTTGTTTTTGATTCAGTCTTTCCTCTATCGCTCTTGTTCTAGCTTTCTCTCTCTCTCTCTCTCTCTCTCTCTCTCTCTCTCTCTTTCTCTCTCTCTCTCTCTCTCTCTCTCTCTCTCTCTCTCTCTCTCTCTCTCTCTCTCTCTCTCTCTCTCTCTCTCTCTCTCTCTTTCTCTCTCTCTCACTCATTCACTCACTCGAAGATGATGATAATGATGATGAGGGTGATGATGATGATGATGATAATGATAATGATAATGATGATGATAATGATAATGATGATGATAATGATAATGATGATGATAATGATAATGATAATGATAATGATAATGATGATGAGGATGATAATGATAATGATAATGATGATGATAATGATAATGATGATGAGGATGATAATGATAATGATAATGATGATGATAATGATAATGATAATGATAATGCTGAAACACTGATAAGAAGAAGTAGAAATAACCCGAGAGCCTCTTCCCGAAGTTAAACAAGGCAAGTAATATGAGGCCGTAATTCCAACCGCGCCAAGTAATCTATTATCCGAAACATGAGTAAAATCATGTTCGAAATACTTATCCCAGAGTTTATCGATGGTGTCAGGCGGGTGAGAGACGAGGAAAGTTTCGTATCCTCTTTAGGCATGGAGTTTTTCGACACTTTTTTTGCATGTAACAAGAAGGGAGCCGAGATGTAATATACATACCCACCTTTTTTTTTTTTTTTTTTTTTTTTTGCTTTTTCTTCTTGAGGTGTTGGAAAACCGAACTTTCTTTTTTTTTAACGAAGTCTTTATATATTAAAAAGAAAAAGAAGAAGAAAAAAAAAAAAAACGACTGGAGGCGATCCACCATTTTCTCTCTCTCTCTCTCTCTCTCTCTCTCCCTCTCCCTCTCTCCCCCTCTCTCTCTCTCTCTCTCTCTCTCTCTCTCTCTCTCCTGGAAGTGTCGCGAAACCGAACATTTTTTTTTTTTTACGAAATCTTTAGATTTTTTTTTTTTTTAGATATTAAAAAGAAGAAGAAGAAGAAAAAAAACATTTGGAGAGATCCACCATTTTCTCTCTCTCTCTCTCTCCTCTCTCTCTCTCTCTCTCTCTCTCTCTCTCTCTCTCTCTCTCTCTCTCTCTCTCTCTCTCCCTCTCTCTCTCTCTCTCTCTCTCTCTCTCTCCTGGAGGTGTCGCAAAACCGAACATTCATTTTTTTTTAACGAAATCTTTAGATTTATTTTATTTTATTTATTTATTTTAATAATATTTGGACCGAACTCGAACACCGCTTACGAGATGTTAACCATTAAAACTCATTAGTAAAGTCTATCTGGACAAGCCGAACTCATCATCCAAGTTCCGGCACCGAAGGAATACGAATCGGGAAGGCATCTCCTCGTGAGAGACGCTCCAACTTAGAGTGATGAGCGTAGGATGAATTTACGCATACGCTCGCGTCAGAGGGAAGGATAGAAGATGAAGGATGGAAGATGAAGGATGAAGGATAGAGGATGAAGGATGGAGGATAGAGGATGAAGGATGGAGGATAGAGGATGAAGGATGGAAGATAGAGGATGAAGGATGGAAGATGAAGGATGGAGGATGAAGGAGGGAAGATGAAAGAGGGAAGATGAAGGATGGAAGATGAATGATGAAGGATAGAGGATGAAGGATGGAAGATGGAAGATGAAGGATGAAGGATAGAGGATGGAAGATGAAAGATGGAGGATGAAGGATGAAGGATGGAAGATGAAGGATGGAAGATGGAGGATGAAGGATGAAGGATGGAAGATGAAGGATGGAAGATGAAGGATGAAGGATGGAAGATGAAGGAGAGAAGATGAAGGATGGAGGATGAAGGATGGAAGATGAAGGATAGAGGATGAAGGATGGAAGATGAAGGATGGAAGATGAAGGACGGAAGATGAAGGACGGAAGATGAAGGATGGAGGATGAAGGATGGAAGATGAAGGATAGAGGATGAAGGATGGAGGATGAAGGATGGAAGATGAAGGATAGAGGATGAAGGATGGAAGATGAAGGATGGAAGATGGAGGATGAAGGATGGAAGATGAAGGATGGAAGATGAAGGACGGAAGATGAAGGACGGAAGATGAAGGATGGAGGATGAAGGATGGAAGATGAAGGATAGAGGATGAAGGATGGAAGATGAAGGATGGAAGATGAAGGACGGAAGATGAAGGACGGAAGATGAAGGATGGAGGATGAAGGATAGAAGATGAAGGATAGAAGATGAAGGATGGAAGATGAAGGACGGAAGATGAAGGACGGAAGATGAAGGATGGAGGATGAAGGATGGAAGATGAAGGATAGAAGATGAAGGATGGAAGATGAAGGATAGGGGATGAAGGATAGAAGATGAAGGATAGAAGATGAAGGATGGAAGATGAAGGACGGAAGATGAAGGATAGAAGATGAAGGATGGAGGATGAAGGATGGAAGATGAAGGACGGAAGATGAAGGACGGAAGATGAAGGATGGAGGATGAAGGATGGAAGATGAAGGATGGAAGATGAAGGATAGAAGATGAAGGATGGAGGATGAAGGACGGAAGATGAAGGATGGAGGACGAAGGATAGAGGATGAAGGATGGAAGATGAAGGACGGAAGATGAAGGATGGAGGATGAAGGATGGAAGATGAAGGATAGAGGATGAAGGATGGAAGATGAAGGACGGAAGATGAAGGATGGAGGATGAAGGATGGAAGATGAAGGACGGAAGATGAAGGACGGAAGATGAAGGATGGAGGATGAAGGATGGAAGATGAAGGATGGAAGATGAAGGATAGAAGATGAAGGATGGAGGATGAAGGATGGAAGATGGAGGATGAAGGATGAAGGATGGAAGATGAAGGATGGAAGATGAAGGATGAAGGATAGAGGATGAAGGATGGAAGATGAAGGATGAAGGATGAAGGATGGAAGATGGAGGATGAAGGATGAAGGATGGAAGATGAAGGATGGAAGATGAAGGATGAAGGATGGAAGATGAAGGATGGAAGATGAAGGACGGAAGATGAAGGACGGAAGATGAAGGATGGAAGATGAAGGATGGAGGATGAAGGATGGAAGATGAAGGATGGAGGATGAAGGATGGAGGATGAAGGATGGAAGATGAAGGATGGAGGATGAAGGATGGAGGATGAAGGATGGAAGATGAAGGATGGAAGATGAAGGACGGAAGATGAAGGACGGAAGATGAAGGATGGAGGATGAAGGATGGAAGATGAAGGATAGAGGATGAAGGATGGAAGATGAAGGATGGAAGATGAAGGACGGAAGATGAAGGACGGAAGATGAAGGACGGAAGATGAAGGATGGAGGATGAAGGATGGAAGATGAAGGATGGAAGATGAAGGATGGAGGATGAAGGATGGAAGATGAAGGATGGAAGATGAAGGATGGAAGATGAAGGACGGAAGATGAAGGACGGAAGATGAAGGACGGAAGATGAAGGATGGAGGATGAAGGATGGAAGATGAAGGATGGAAGATGAAGGATGGAGGATGAAGGATGGAAGATGAAGGATGGAAGATGAAGGATGGAAGATGAAGGATGGAGGATGGAGGATGGAGGATGGAGGATGGAGGATGGAGGATGAAGGATGGAAGATGAAGGATGGAAGATGAAGGATGGAGGATGAAGGATGGAAGATGAAGGATGGAAGATGAAGGATGGAGGATGAAGGATGGAAGATGAAGGATGGAAGATGAAGGATGGAAGATGAAGGATGGAGGATGAAGGATGGAAGATGAAGGATAGAGGATGAAGGATGGAAGATGAAGGATGGAAGATGAAGGACGGAAGATGAAGGATGGAGGATGAAGGATGGAAGATGAAGGATGGAAGATGAAGGATGGAAGATGAAGGACGGAAGATGAAGGATGGAGGATGAAGGATGGAAGATGAAGGACGGAAGATGAAGGACGGAAGATGAAGGATGGAGGATGAAGGATGGAAGATGAAGGATGGAAGATGAAGGACGGAAGATGAAGGATGGAGGATGAAGGATGGAAGATGAAGGATAGAGGATGAAGGATGGAAGATGAAGGATGGAAGATGAAGGACGGAAGATGAAGGACGGAAGATGAAGGATGGAGGATGAAGGATGGAAGATGAAGGATAGAGGATGAAGGATGGAGGATGAAGGATGGAAGATGAAGGACGGAAGATGAAGGACGGAAGATGAAGGATGGAAGATGAAGGACGGAAGATGAAGGATGGAAGATGAAGGATAGAAGATGAAGGATGGAAGATGAAGGATGGAAGATGAAGGACGGAAGATGAAGGACGGAAGATGAAGGACGGAAGATGAAGGACGGAAGATGAAGGACGGAAGATGAAGGACGGAAGATGAAGGATGGAGGATGAAGGACGGAAGATGAAGGACGGAAGATGAAGGACGGAAGATGAAGGATGGAGGATGAAGGACGGAAGATGAAGGACGGAAGATGAAGGACGGAAGATGAAGGATGGAAGATGAAGGACGGAAGATGAAGGATGGAGGATGAAGGATGGAAGATGAAGGATGGAGGATGAAGGACGGAAGATGAAGGACGGAAGATGAAGGACGGAAGATGAAGGACGGAAGATGAAGGACGGAAGATGAAGGATGGAGGATGAAGGATAGAGGATGAAGGATGGAAGATGAAGGATGGAAGATGAAGGACGGAAGATGAAGGATGGAGGATGAAGGATGGAAGATGAAGGACGGAAGATGAAGGACGGAAGATGAAGGATGGAAGATGAAGGACGGAAGATGAAGGATGGAAGATGAAGGATGGAAGATGAAGGATAGAAGATGAAGGATGGAGGATGAAGGATGGAAGATGAAGGATAGAGGATGAAGGATGGAAGATGAAGGATGGAAGATGAAGGATGGAAGATGAAGGACGGAAGATGAAGGATGGAGGATGAAGGATGGAAGATGAAGGACGGAAGATGAAGGATGGAAGATGAAGGATGGAAGATGAAGGATAGAAGATGAAGGATGGAGGATGAAGGATGGAAGATGAAGGATAGAGGATGAAGGATGGAAGATGAAGGATGGAAGATGAAGGATGGAAGATGAAGGACGGAAGATGAAGGACGGAAGATGAAGGATGGAAGATGAAGGATGGAAGATGAAGGATAGAAGATGAAGGATGGAGGATGAAGGATGGAAGATGAAGGATAGAGGATGAAGGATGGAAGATGAAGGATGGAAGATGAAGGACGGAAGATGAAGGATGGAGGATGAAGGATGGAAGATGAAGGACGGAAGATGAAGGACGGAAGATGAAGGACGGAAGATGAAGGACGGAAGATGAAGGATGGAAGATGAAGGATAGAAGATGAAGGATGGAAGATGAAGGATGGAAGATGAAGGACGGAAGATGAAGGACGGAAGATGAAGGATGGAGGATGAAGGATGGAGGATGAAGGATGGAAGATGAAGGATAGAGGATGAAGGATGGAAGATGAAGGATGGAGGATGAAGGATGGAAGATGAAGGATGGAAGATGAAGGACGGAAGATGAAGGATGGAGGATGAAGGATGGAAGATGAAGGATAGAGGATGAAGGATGGAAGATGAAGGATGGAGGATGAAGGACGGAAGATGAAGGACGGAAGATGAAGGATGGAGGATGAAGGATGGAAGATGAAGGATGGAAGATGAAGGATGGAGGATGAAGGACGGAAGATGAAGGACGGAAGATGAAGGACGGAAGATGAAGGACGGAAGATGAAGGATGGAGGATGAAGGATGGAAGATGAAGGATAGAGGATGAAGGATGGAAGATGAAGGATGGAGGATGAAGGATGGAAGATGAAGGATAGAGGATGAAGGATGGAAGATGAAGGACGGAAGATGAAGGATGGAGGATGAAGGATGGAAGATGAAGGATGGAAGATGAAGGATGGAGGATGAAGGACGGAAGATGAAGGACGGAAGATGAAGGATGGAGGATGAAGGATGGAAGATGAAGGATGGAAGATGAAGGATGGAGGATGAAGGATGGAAGATGAAGGATGGAAGATGAAGGATGGAGGATGAAGGACGGAAGATGAAGGACGGAAGATGAAGGATGGAGGATGAAGGATGGAAGATGAAGGATGGAAGATGAAGGATGGAGGATGAAGGACGGAAGATGAAGGACGGAAGATGAAGGACGGAAGATGAAGGACGGAAGATGAAGGATGGAGGATGAAGGACGGAAGATGAAGGATGGAGGATGGAGGATGAAGGATGGAAGATGAAGGATGGAAGATGAAGGATGGAGGATGAAGGATGGAAGATGAAGGATGGAAGATGAAGGATGAAGGATGGAAGATGAAGGATGGAAGATGGAGGATGGAAGGATGGAAGATGAAGGATGAAGGATGGAAGATGAAGGATGAAGGATGGAA
>BOPN01002491.1:30183-32683 GCA_017312705.2 Penaeus japonicus
CATACACGCATGTACACACGCATACACATGATCACGCGCCCGCGCAGAGAGAGAGAGAGAGAGAGAGAGAGAGAGAGAGAGAGAGAGAGAGAGAGAGAGAGAGAGAGAGAGAGAGAGAGAGAGAGAGAGAGAGAGAGAGAGAGAGCAAAAAAAAGAGAGCGAGAGAGAGAGCAAAAGAAAGAGAGAGAGAGCGAGGGAGAAAGCGTGATAGATAAATAGAGAGAGAGAGAGAGACAGAGACAGAGAGAAAGAAACAGAGGCAGACAGAAAGAGAGAGATAAAAAGGGAAACCAGGGAGGCACCAAGAGGATTTACAGGCTTAACAAATAAGCGATATTTTTAGACGAGAAAATGTGTCCTTTCCATTCCAGAATAAGTAATATATGTCCTACCATTCGTTGCTTTTCTTTACTATTCATCTTAGATATATATTTGCATTTGCTCGGAGGAGAAAGAGAGGAATGAGGGAAGGAGGAGGGAATAGGAAGAGGAAGTGGAAGAGCCGGAGAGAGAGAAAATAGAGTGAGAGTGAAAGGTAGAGAGAGCAAGAGAGAGAGAGAGAGAGAGAGAGAGAGAGAGAGAGAGAGAGAGAGAGAGAGAGAGAGAGAGAGAGAGAGAGAGAGAGAGAGAGAGAGAGAGAGAGAGAGAGAGAGAGAGAGAGAGAGAGAGAGAGAGAGAGAGAGAGAGAGAGAGAGAGAGAGAGAGAGAGAGAGAGAGAGCGGAAGAGAGAGAGAGAGAGAGAGAGAGAGAGAGAGAGAGAGAGAGAGAGAGAGAGAGAGAGAGAAAGAGAGAGAGAGAGAGAGAGAGAGAGAGAGAGAGCGAGAATAAACAGGCCTTACACAGAAGTTAATATACGACAGCTTAAATTTGTGTATTTTGCATAGGAATCACTTTATAGATTTCAGCTACATAAAACGCATCTGAACCTTATTTTGCCTGTTGGTTTTCAACACATATTTTGTACTCGGAATTTATGCAATAATGCGGAGGAACCAGGCCAACAGAACCACAAAACACACTCGTAAATACGGCTTTACATCAACATCCAAGCGCCGTTTTCGAAATCTACGAGTTCTGCACAATACATTAATGCAACTATCGGAAACACAACATTTACTGGCCCAGCCGCTGTTCTGGTTCCATTCTAGTCGAAACTGTGTCTCTCTCTCTCTCTTTTGATTATAATACGTTAGCGTTCAGCACATATTCCAATTCTTCTCAGCTCTGATATGCAAATGAGCCTAATCTCTGCTTAATCCCCGCTTCTTCAACCGCGAATGTTTTTTTTTTCTTTAACCCCAGTGTAAAAACAAGGAAAAAAAAAGAAGTAAATAAATAAATCTTCCCAGCAGTAAGAAGTTACGAGCAGAAACAAGACCTCATCAGCATAAACAACCATCATTCATCTACAATGACTAAGGCAAAGAGGAGGATTGCCAACTCAAGTCCTCAAGCTGGTCGCCCAAGTGGATGGAGTATCTTGGTAAATATCCGATTCTTTAAGACACCAGACTCAGCGGCGTCGTAGACAAGACAACCCTCTGTATGTGCGTTGTAGGATATATATATGTGCGAAAGATGGTGTTTGTTTTTATGAATGACCTCGAATGAGAAGGGGATTTTGCGTTATCGTTTGGTTTAGTTTGGTTTGGTTTGGGTAGGGTTGGGTCGGGTTAGGGTTGGGTTGGGTTGGGTTAGGTTAGGGTAGGGTTGGGTTAGGTTAGGATAGGGTAGGTTAAGTTTGGTTTGGTTAGGTTAGGGTTGGGTAGGGTTAGGTTAGGGTAGGTTAAGCTTGGTTAGGTTAGGTTAGGGTAGGTTTGGTTAGATTAGCTTAGGTTTGGTTAGGTATGGTTAGAATAGGTTCCTGCCTAACAAAACCTAAACCCCGATTCATTACAGGGTAATCCTGTAATTAATCACAAATTACCGGCAACCCATCCACACAGATCCACTTGGTAAACTCTCCAATCCACGCCGTTCACTATAAAATCGATTTGTTTATCCAGTGTACCCTTGTGTCTATCCACTCGATCTATTTCGTTCAAAGTCATTCTGGTCTTTACCCAATTAGACTTTTCTGTACCTATTTTCTATAACTATTCCCACATCTATACAGATTCCTTCACATCCAGGGAAACGGATAGTCTATTGAATATATTTTCTAACTAGTCGAAATATCATATACCTCGATCGCTTGTACATCCGTTTATCCTGTGCATGACCGTTCAGTCTTTTGCATGACCAGTCACCCTTTCGAATATCCACTTTGCCATTTCCACATTCCATGTTTTCTTCTTGTCTTTTCGTTTTCTCTCTCCTTCTTTTTCTCTTCTCACTTTTACTCTCCTTGGTTTTGAACCTATTCTCTTTTTTTACTCCTTTGTTAGGAGAAAAAAAAACAAAAAAAAAAGACAGGCAACTATTCCGTGTAAAAGCTCGGCCTCAGTTCTGCACGGAATTCTGTCATCACGGAATACTCAGAACTAGTTCCCTTGGGATG
>BOPN01002491.1:37683-40697 GCA_017312705.2 Penaeus japonicus
TCGTTCTCTTTGTTATCATTATCATTATGTAGCCTTTGCTTTGGCTCTTATAGTCATTTTACTCTGCGGACATATATTTCGTCTTTCATTACCCCTTCTTCATTATTCATTACTATTCATTCTTGTATCATATCTCATTACTATCTATTTTCGTGTCACTTTCATAACTATTCATTCTCGTGTCATTTTCATAACTATCTATTCTCGTGTCACTTTCATTTCTATTTATTGCCTTAACATATTTCAATTTCATGTCTCATTCACTTTTATTGTCTGCGTTTGGCCCTTTTCATGAGTCAAACATGCTGATATCGCTTTATAAATAATTTACAAAATAAAACGAAATAAAAAGTTGATATAGAACAAAATAAAAGGGTTCTAAAAAATAAAAAAAATAAAAAATAAAAATACAGACGTACAGGTTCTGTATTTTATCAAAGGAGTGACAGATTACATGAACATAATTAATATAAAAACAATAGCTTAATATAATCTGCCGTCTCTGAAGCCTCCGATGTCGCCTACACAGTCTCACAGAAAATACGTAAAAAATATATATAAAAGACAAACACTTAAAACAAAGTAAAATTAATAATTGAGGACGTTTCAGCCTTTCTACAATGGCGCCTCTGGTCCGAGTGGCGGTTATGTCCCTCTTGTTCTGACGTGCGCATTTTCAGTTGCGCAGTGACGTCATCGCAAGTTGCAACTACGCAATGGTGAGGCTTCTTTCTACCTTGCGCAACATAGTGTGCCTATTTTCCAATTGCGCAATTAGCCTAAAAAAAATATATATATATACGGTGGTGGGAATAGCAACGCCATATCAATTAAATCAAGCGCAGTCGTTTTCTTTCCGGGGTGGGGGAGGGGGGTCTTCGAAAATTCACTCGCTACAATCATATATCGTCATTATTCTTGTGAATATTATTATCATTATTATTAGCATTAGCATCATCATCATCATTATCAATAACATTATCATTACTAATTTTCATTATTATCACTATTATTATTATCATCATCATCATAGTTATTAGTTTTATCCTTGCTATTATTTCCTTTGTTATTATTATTACCATTATTGTTATTCTCCTTTTTATCATTGTTATCAATATCGTTGTCATCATTATCATATTTACTAATACTATTACTAGTATAGTGATTACTAGGATAAGGATAACAAATGATGATAATAATAATGATTATGCGATTATGATAATAATAATAATAACGATATGATGTGACTGTGATAACATTAATAACAACAACAACAACAACAGCAACAATAATAATAGTAATGATAATGATGATAGTAATAATAATAACAATTATAATAACAATGATAATGATAATAATAATAATAATAATAATAATAATAATAATATCAATAATATTGATAATAATAATCACTATCCTAATAATGACAATGCTAATAACAATGATAATAATAAGTATGATAACAACAAGAGCAAATTATTTCGAAAGAAAAAAAAAGAAAAAAAAAAAAATCAAGAGAATCTAATCAAGCGCGAAGGAAGAAGCAAGAGACGATTACGAGACACGAGAAGAAAAAAAAAAAAAAAAAAAACAAGGCGAGATCTTCCCAAAACGTGTCGCGGGAAAGACATATCATTCCGTAAGATTCTGGGACGGCAGATTCAATATCCCGAACCCTCATAGTGCCTTTCATATTCTTAAAGGGATTCGGTCCTTCTTCAAGGGTGGGATGGGGTAGGGGGGGGGGGGGGGGGGGGATAGGGGGTAAGGGGTAAGGGAGTGATTCAGAAGGACTCTCTCACAGCTGTTCTTTTCGAGGAGAGATGAAGTAAGAAATATATATATATGGAATGAAATTTGGGTTTCTGTCCGTAGATTTCCATATGGGTGCTGATGGGTTTCGTGTTTTTTTGTTGTTGTTTTTTTTTCTGGGAGAGGGAAGAGAAGGAGGAAGGGGGGTGGGGGAGGAGAGGGAGGGAGAAAGGGAGAGGGAGAGAGGGAGCAGAGGGAAAGGGTAGGAAAGAGAGAGAGAGAGAAAGAGAGAGAGAGAGAGAGAGAGGGGGGGGGGATGGAAGGAGAGAGGGGGGAGAGGAAGCGAGAGAGAGGGGGTAGAGAGACAAACAGATAGAGAGAGAGAGCGCGCGCAAGAGATTGAGAGACAGGAGCAGACAGACCCAGAGACCGAGAGACCGAGGCAGAGAAGGAAAGAGAGACCGAGAGAGATAGAGAGACAGTACCAGAGACAGAGACAGCTCTCAAAATATCGTCATTCTTTACAAACTTTTTATAAAACGTATTGTCGTAGATTGTGAATATATTACTTTGGTATTTTCCTAATGCGTTTCCTTCCTTCTTTCTTTCTTTCTTTCTTTCTTTCTTTTCATCATTTTTCTATCATGCCATTATGATTTTTATCTGTATGTAAACGATGTATCTCACTGCAAATGCACTACAAAAGCATAATATATCTATGATAATACATCACTAATAATAGTATATTGCTTGTTACAACTCTCAATGCTAATTACCAACGCAAATGTTACGGACATTGCCAGCACTTGAGTATATTCAATAGCTTGCCTAATTAGCTAGATAATTAGTGAACATAATACCTCTAGCACATAAAACACGAGGATTAATCTCAAGAATACTTATCATCTCAAGAAAACGTGTGTGTGTGTGTGTGTGTGTGTGTGTGTGTGTGTGTGTGTGTGTATGTGTTTGTGTGTGTGTGTGTGGGTGGGTGTGTGTGGGTGTTTTCCCCTTCCCTTTTCCCTCTCTCTCTCTCTTGCGCTCCCCTTCTCTCTCTTTTCCTCTCTCTCTCTCTCTCTCTCTCTCTCTCTCTCTCTCTCTCTCTTCCTCTCTCTTTCTCTCTCTCTCTCTTTCTCTCTCTCTCTCTCTCTCTCTCTCTCTCTCAGTTGTTCGCTCTATATTACTCCCTTTCTCTAATTCTTTCTTGTCTCTGCTTTGTATCTCCTCTCTCTCTCTCTCTCTCTCTCTCTCTCTCTCTCTCT
>BOPN01002491.1:44546-47046 GCA_017312705.2 Penaeus japonicus
AGAGAGAGAGAGAGAGAGAGAGAGAGAGAGAGAGAGAGAGAGAGAGAGAGAAAGAAAGAGAGAGAGAGAGACAGACAGACAGACAGACAGACAGAGAGATTCCAAACTTACTCCAACTGCTCACGAGGATGTGAACGAAAGAGATTAAGTAGTTATCATAGGTAAACTTAAGGTTCAAGTTACGAGGGAAAAGGGCCATCAAAGAAGATAAAGAACTTACAAGTGTCCATGGATGTAGGATAATGAAGACACTTCGACAGGAGGGTCGTCTTAAATAGAAGGGACGACCACAAGAAAACAGATACTGACAAGGACTTCTACGAAGAGAGACGAAAGCGACTTAGGAAGTTGTTGGTCTGGAAGGAATCGTCTTTGAGAACCACGTCTGGAAACAGGGTCAACCACAGAATGGGACAGAATTGAATCTTGCTATGGCTGCTGGTTGTTTTGGTTTAATGATGAATTTAATTATGTGTTTGTGTGTGTGTGTGTGTGTGTGTGTGTGTGTATGTATATATGTATATGTTTATATTTTTTCTTGTTTTCCATCTTTTGTTCACACTGTTTTTCTTTCGTTATCCATTTATCTATTTATCTGTTTCCTCTTTTCTTTCCTCCTAAACTTTTATTCATCTTTTGTTAACGAACAAGTAAATAATCACAAGACACCCATGAGCTCCATGCCCGATAGAAACAAAAACCTTTCAACGATTAGTCGGATTGACAAGTAATCACGAAAAACGATTCACATAAATCCATCGATTCAAAAGCCGCTTAAGACGACGATATCTTACACCAAGCTCCCACTCTCAACCTCAAACGACAGGGAAATATCTTGACAAATATTCCCTTTCTAAGCTTCTAGACCTCGCTGCGTCCATCCCTCTCGCGAGAAAGGATTTTGGAATTCTACGCACCACGTTTCCATAAACCTTTGATTAAGTCTACGCACTCGAACTCCAGATTTCAGTATCTCTATGACTATGCTCCTACACCATTTCGTCGTTCTCTGGGGCTGTCCGGGTGTCCTGTTGCTGGTTTTAGCTGCCGGTTGCAAGGCTTCTCCTCTGGCTTGGGTTCCTATCCATAATCCTCGAAGGCAAGCCAGAGCTTTTCACTTTGAACTTATAAATCACGAACGGAGGCGATAAGACCTGGGATTCATTGATCAGTGACAAGTACCGGCAGTGCGCTCTCGATCATCTTAAATCGTTGATCGTTGTTGCAAGGGATCAGAGCATCGGGGTTCTTGGGCAAGTGGGTATTTTTTAGGGAATATTTGATGCTATGGGTTACTGGTATTTCTTTTATTTTGTTTTATTTATTTATTTTCTATCATTGTTATTGAAGTGGAGGGAAGACCTTATAGCCCGGAATCTCTTCGATGACATTTTTTTTTTGGGGGAGGGGAACCAGGGTATCGTGGTTCCAAGGGGTAAGTGGGTATTTTTAAGGAGTATTTGAAGCTATGGATTTCTGGTATTTCTTTTATTTATTCATTTTTAAACTATTATTATTATTGTTATTATCTTCTTTTTTTTTTTGGGGGGGGGGACAGAACATCGTGGTTAAAGGGCACGTGGATATTTTTAAGGAGTATTTGAAGCTATGGATTTCTGGTATTTCTTTTATTTATTGTTTTTTATTATTATTATTATTATCATTATTATTGTTATTATTATCTTTTTATTTTTTTATTTTTTTTTTTTTTGGGGGGGGGTAAAAGTTCTGTTGACGAGTATTGCAATACCCAATCTACCTCAAACGGAAAACCATCGAACATAACAGTCAAACGACAGCAGTCCCCTTCATTTACAGGTGTCGCCAACAGGTAAATTGATTAAAAACCTCGACAGTGGCTGCAATGTGTTTCAACTCTTCATTTGCAAATTGTTGCGCGATAAAACTAAAGCAACAGATATCCCTTGCATATCCAGATTGAAAAAAAGGAGTTGAAAAAAAAGGATACATATCATAAATTGGAAGCAAAATATCACAGGCAATATGTTTTGTTTAATTTTTGGCAACGAACTATGATCTATGAATATATTTGTGGACTGTAGTGATTTCATTTTGTTGAATCTGACATGTATTTCACTTTTACACGTTTCTGAAGTGAGGGAATTTTGCACGATCATCTGGCGAATTTAACGTTTATAAAAGATATTGTGAATTTTCTCGTTAACGACATACATCAATTTCCTTTTTTTTCTTCTTCTTCTTTTCTTTTGCAGATGACGTTAAATTATCGTCCTTTAGCACCAAGTTTAATTCCAAGTTTGCATTTTCCTTCTTTGTATGCTCTTTATTCCATTTTTATTCTTCATTTTTCATCTATTTGCATCACTGTATCATATATGTTAAACATCTCTTTTAAACACTTTGATAACGTTTCATTTAAAAATGTTATTTTCCACTGTTCATCTCAACTTTTTTCTTTACCTTCGTTTTATTCTTATTTTCTTTTCACTTCACATTATTCTCTTTCAGTATCTCCCCT
>BOPN01002491.1:52046-57046 GCA_017312705.2 Penaeus japonicus
CACTATGGTGTTCCGGACTCAGCGTTCACAGGCAGATCTGGAGATTGGACTGGCTGATAATAGCAGTTAGACAAAGGAGTGCATTTATTCGACGGGGAGAGCTGGGTGGTCCATTGTGTATATCAAGGATGGGTTCTGGAGGGCCGTATCGAACCTTTAGGTTCAGTCGGGGACGAAAGAAAGCCATAGTTTTGTCTACGTGTCTGTTTATCTATCTATCTATCTATTTATGTAACTGCTCACTCTCTAAGGCAGGGGTTGGCGAATAATTTTTTTTTGCCTTGGTAGCTGCTTAATTTTTCGTAGTTCTTTTCTGTAGTCCCGTGTGATTTCTAAACAATATTAACATAAGTCAAATGCTCCAATAGTAAGTAAAAAAAATGATAAAATAAAAATAAAAAAGATAATAAAATAAAAGATAAAAAAAAAAAAAATGGCTGAGGATAACTAAAAACTCAAATACAAACTAGCATAAGAAGAGGCACCAATAAACACTGATATCCAAGTCATGGATAATAGTGGTTGGCACAGCTTCCTGTAGACGGCAGTGAAAAAGAGGATATAGTACGCACGCAACCTTGGCTGCACCTTGTAGACTTTTTTTTCTGAAAGAGATGGATTCCATAATTTGGAACACGTTATTGTTGACCGGAGGGACAATTTGTGCTCGGGTGTGTTATTTCACTTTACTTTTTATAAGTTTATGTTGTATCATATCATATTTCTATAGCAATATCTGTTCATCTACCCTTTTCTGTATATGTATCTACTGTTGTATTTGTTCATTTATCCATGTTTATTTCTTTATATATGGCTATGTCTTTTTATCAACATGTTTACATATATTGATATCATATATAGAGACACGTATGTATGTATAAATATACTGCATGTATATGTAAATGTATATGTGTATGTGCATGTGTGTGCGTGTGTGTGTGTATATATATATATATATATATATATATATATATATATATATATATATATATTTACATATGTATATACACACACACATCCAGTCAAGTGCAAAAGGTCGCTCGCCTCCCTGGTGCTCCATTATCAACGAGATTCAAAGACTATTCAATGCGAAGCCGTGAACAAAGGTTTGCCTGCGTCCGCTCCTTCGCATTTACGAGTCTTTGAAATGTTAGACCGAGATTGCATTTGACTGCACAGATACATGTAAGTGATTACGTATGATGTATATGACAAATATATATGTATATATGTGTATATATGTGTATGTATATGTATGTGTGTGTGTGTGTGTGTGTGTGTGTGTGTGTGTGAGTGTGTGTGTGTGTGCGTGTGTGTCGAAGTACCTACATAATAACGCTAATACATACTGTATTAATACATATGATAACATTAAAGATAACAGCAGCAATCACAAGCGCACGAAAGGTTTGACAAAGACAAGACATATACGAGAATAATAATTCTCGTAAACTGAAAAATTCCCAGTTCATAGTGACAATTTCTCGCATTTCGTGAACACACATGACACTTATAACCTCTTATAAAACGAAACGATCATAGTATTCTCTGGAAAAACGTTGCATCACTACCTACTATTATTACTTAGAAAGTAGAATCCCCCTAACATAATTGCTACCTACTATTCTTACTTAGAAAGTCAAATACCCCCTAACATAATTGCTACCTACTATTATTACTTAGAAAGTAGAATCCCCCTAACATAATTGCTACCTACTATTCTTACTTAGAAAGTAGAATCCCCCTAACATAATTGTTACCTACTATTATTACTTAGAAAGTCAAATACCCCCTAACATAATTGCTACCTGATATTATTACTTAGAAAGTAGAATCCCCCTAACATAATTGCTACCTACTATTATTACTTAGAAAGTCAAATACCCCCTAACATGATTGCTACCTACTATAATTACTTGGAAAGTAGAATCCCCCTAACATAATTGCTACCTACTATTATTACTTAGAGAGTAGAATCCCCCTAACATAATTGCTACCTACTATTATTACTTAGAAAGTATAATCCCCCTAACATAATTGCTACCCACTATTATTATTTAGAAAGTAGAATCCCCTAACATAATTGCTTCCTACTATTATTACTTAGAAAGTAGAATCCCCCTAACATAATTGCTACCTGATATTATTACTTAGAAAGTAGAATCCCCCTAACATAATTGCTACCTACTATTCTTACTTAGAAAGCAGAATCCCCCTAACATAATTGCTACCTACTATTCTTACTTAGAAAGCAGAATCCCCCTAACATAATTGCTACCTACTACTCTTACTTAGAAAGCAGAATCCCCCTAACATAATACGCTAACTATATTCTTATGTCACGTGATATCTCATAGGCACCGCTCGACCGTCCCAAAAATGTTCCTCGAACTTGAGCACTTTCAGCTAATCAGTGTCAACTTCCGGTGATGATATAGGCTAGTGATGACACGCAAAGACCTGGCTCTGGTCTCTACAATATTTTATCTAGCTATAGAAGTGATGAATTTCCATACGGTATTTTAGAAGTAGGCGATACAATCTATATACACTAGTATGCCCATAGTTAGCAGCTCTGTGACTATGACACCGTGATAGTGCGTAAGAATGCGTCTATTAATCAGAAAACAAAAAGGTCTATAATTCCAGCCTCGTCACTGCTTTTCATGAATAAATTCCGTACGTTCACAGTTTCCTATCCAGTGTCGCATTCGAAGCGCCCAATAGGCACAATAGTTATTCAGCTTGTTTAACACAATGGATAAAATCGAACTGCTGCCAGGCTTTGTGTGACGACCGGGAGAAAAACAGCCACATAAAACCTCACGAGATTTAACTTCACATACGAAATAATAATGGGGAGACAGAGAATGACTACGTATCAATTCTAGGGGGCAGGGGGGGGGGGGGTTGCTATATCAACTTGGCTTAATCATCTTTACAACAAATATTGTAGATTTATCAGATATATTATTGTGATTGTTTTTCTTATTTAAGTTTATTTAATTTCGTTATTTATTATTCTGCTATCAATAGTTAATATCTACATTAACTATTCACTAACTACAAAGCACCAAGGATGTTTTGTCGTATATGAAATAAACATTCCAAAACAGGGAATTTATTATAAAATAAGCTTTAAAAAGTTAAGAAGCAATAGTGGAAGGAAGAAGAGAAAATAAACATACATGAAAAAATAATCAGGAAATAACATGAAGAACGTTGAAATTATTTCTAAAAATGTATATCTTAAAAGAAAAGAAGAAGAAAAATAATCAGTATATAACATGAAGAACACTAAAATTGTTTTAAAAAATGTATATCTTAAAAGAAAAGAAGAAAAATAATCAGTATATAACATGAAGAACACTAAAATTGTTTAAAAAAAAAAAAAAAAAAAAAAATGAAAGACTGCACCGGGAACACAGGCCGTGGATTTGCGTGCTGGAAAGCCTAGCCTTCCTAACGTCATCACGCAGCACACACAAAGAGAACCTTTCTGTATCAGTCTTGGAGCCGTCTGTGTATCTTTTTATTCTTTCTTACGTATCCTCGAACACCGGAAAATTATCTTTATCTTAATCTTAGTCTAGATCGAGAGTTTGGGAACGATCTATGGTAGTTTGTACTGGGTTTACAGTTTACCACAGACCATAATGGTGGAATATTTAGTGTCTCTAACTTGTAATATAGGATAAATATTGTATTCGAACTGCATGGAACGAGTTAGAAAGGAAAATAATTGTACTTTTTCCGGTCTCTCTGGATAATTACTTTTCAGCTTGAGTAATTCTATGACAATTACCTGCACAGTAAACAATAATTATTTCTATTTCTGCCACGTGACTCCCTTTCTTGAATAAATACTGCCAATACAAATTTACTTTTGATTTTTATCACACACAGTTCTGGTACGAATTCCATACTATCTCTCTCTCATTAATAATGAAATATGTTGACAATATATACGGAAATATCCTGCATTCCTTCTTCTGTAATATATCCCGGTAACAGGAGATTCGTCCCATGTATTAAATATCATTACTACAATATATACCGAAGAAGTGAAGACAAAAACAAATGATTAAAAAGATGAGTGTTTTCTAACATGTAAATCATAACGACTACCAAATCCAGAACCAAAATCATATTGTGTATTCCTGTTTCAAAGAAAAGGAACAAAAAAAAAATATATTACAAAGTGCTGGTGAGTAAAGAACAGATCCCAATATCTTACACATAGTGAAGGCCGATGATATTGACAAAACGTCACACTGTAAGAGGGACTCGTCACACACACACACACACAAAGAAAATTCACACACTCTAAATAATAAACCCCGATATAAATGAATCAAATGTGAGATGTATATGTATTATATCGCATTATTCCTTCATGCAAAAGAGATATAAGAATAGTAGGCTAAAAAAAAATAGAAGGAAAATTCACACTCTAAATAATAAATCCGGATATAAATTAATCTAATGTGATATGTATATGTAGATCTTACATTATTCCTGATGCAAAAGAGATATAAGAATAATAGGCAAAAGGAATAGGCGAGTCCTGATGGATGTATATAACACTGGCCTTCATTTCGGCTTCGTTACCGAGTGTCTTTGCCTGACTCGGTTCGTACAATAGTTTGTTACCTTTACCAGTCTTTAATACTGTAAGATTTATCTATTTACTCGGATGTCTTTTCATTTATTATTGTTTATTCACCATAATCTTTATCATTTCTATTCGCCATAATCATTATCATTATGATCCTTTGATTACTATTATTATCACAGACATTATTTCAATATGTAATCCGGCCCTCCTTACAGATGTAATTTTGAGAGAATCTTTATATATATATATATATATATATATATATATATATATATATATGTATGTATATATATATACATATATATATATACACATACATGTGTGTGTGAGTCTGAGTGTGCGTGTGAGTGTGTGTGAGGGAGACTGGCATAAACTAACGGAA
>BOPN01002491.1:67046-69546 GCA_017312705.2 Penaeus japonicus
TGTGTGTGTGCGTCTGTGTGTGTGTGTCTGTGTGTGTGCGTGTGTCTATGTGTGCGTCTGTGTGTGTGTGTGTGTGTTTGTGTGTGTCTATATGTGTGTGTCTGTGTCTGTGTGTATGTGTGTGTGTCAGTGTGTGTGTGTGTGATCAATCATTGACTTAGTTCTCACCGGTAGACCCAGATGGCTCAACTAATTTCGAATATGGCCCAAAAGGTTCCAAGTATTATTAGATCTCTCTTCCTCGCTGCCGATATTTGCCGAAATCTTTCTCCCAGATGCACAAATATTTTCTTCTGTTGATGGCCCTTCCTTCATTCGTTTTCCTTCTATTCTCTTTGTTCTTTCACTAACGTTAGCGAACATCACTGGCTTTCTCCGTTTTGATAGTGGCTTTGTACATATGTTCTGGATTAAATGGAATTTTCTTGTATTCAACCTTTTAGCAATTTCCTCTTCTTCTTTTATTCTTTTTATTTATTTATTTTTTTTTCCTTTCTCTTTTTTTCCCCCTCAACATCTTAGGTTGAAATCATTTAGAGTTGCAATAACTGAAGCTTTGGTGACGTAAGTATGGTAATATCTCTTCCAGTGATTCAATAACACATCTGTAACAGTTTCCTTAAGTATCTGTTCTATTTTTGAAGCTAAACAATTTCTAATGACATCGCTTTTAATTTAATTCTTCATCTGAAAAGAACCGCTATAAATTCCGAGTAAATGTTTATAGGAAAATATTAATCATCGAAGTAAATATTAGATAAAAGTAAAGGAAGTCCACCATAAATGTTTCCCTTTTATATATAAATGTTGTATTTGATCATATTTATACTTTTATGTCTATATTTCATAAGTGTTAGTGGTATTAGTATGTATTTCTCTCAATATTTTATTTTCTTGACAAAAACACTAATCCATTCCCGGGATTACCGTTTTGTAGAAATAAAAGAGTGAAATTGGCTAAATAGGCATGATTGTTTGTATAATTATGAACCGTTAGAATGAGTTAAATGGAATGATTGGCAAGTATGATTTCTATTCAAATCTGCAGAATGTTTCATATATATATATATATATATATATATATATATATATATATATATATATATGTGTGTGTGTGTGTGTGTGTGTGTTTGTGTGTGTGTGTGTGTGTGTGAGGTAACTTTTGAAGATGTTCAAGAACTGGCAAGCGGGGGATAATCTGTAGCTTTTTGTGCTAACAATCTTTCTGAAACTGAATATTCGATCCCAGAGGATTTTGCGTTTGACTTGTTTGACTTTTTTTGGGGGGGGAGGGGGGGGGGCGTTCAGAGACTTTTTAGTACCCGGTCTGACAAGGTATAATGCGGGCTAAAGTAATAGCTTTTTAGAATTTAATACTTTTCATAGGAAGTTTGGCAGCTCTGAGTTATTTTTGAAGGCGTGTCTTATTTGACATTCAGTTAGATTGAGACATTAAATCTTATCCTTAAACCTTAACAATTAAAGGTCTTTTCTTTTATGTGTAGTGAAGGGGCATCCATGGTAGAGGGAGAGTTAAGAATAACCGCCCTATTACTTAGAAAGTCCTTTTTTTGAAACATTATGTCTCTCTGTCTATCAATTTATCTATTTAGATGGGTAAATATAGATATAAATAGAGATACATCTTAAGAACTCTTGTAATATTTATAGACTGAGGAAAAAAAATGTTTGCTTTGGCTATACGTTCACTGCGCTAGTTAAATTTATATTCATAATCAAATATATTTTTCTTGTTTACCTTTAATCAGCTAATTTAATCAGTCTGTTCCATGATTAGACGGATGTTGTATATGATTATGACGACTGGTTTGCTTTTTCAAATGTCAAAAAAAAAAAAAAAAAAAGGTATCATTTTATATTCATTTTGTTGGTGTATCAATTGTACCCACAATGTGTAAAAGTGTAAATGTATATATAATCTTTCCCCAAAAGTCATTCATAACTGCCTGTCCGGACGCATGTGTGTGCGTGTGTGTGTGAACTCTCCTGTCGTATTAAGAACATGAGAGATAAAATGATCCCGCTCTCTCTGTCTTCTCTCTCTCTCTCTCTCTCTCTCTCTCTCTCTCTCTCTCTCTCTCTGTTTGAAAATCCGTTTGGGAAAAATCATGGAATTTCGTTTTCGTAACAAATTGGGAAAACTGATTCCTACTATTACTAATATTACTACGACCACAATGTTGGAAGCAGGGAAACCTGACTCCTCCTACCATTACAACAATTATTAAACCACTATCCTGGAAATAGAAGTATATGCCAACTTGTTTAATATATGAGCGATAAGAATAGAGAGAGAGTTCTTCTGTTGTTTTCCGTGGCTGTGTCGATCCTCCCTCTAGCTTCACCTTCCACCTACGGTTCTTCTAAAATAGATCAGAACTGTTTCCACCTACAACCCCCGCACTCCACGTGTCTTCAGGTGAATATTTATTACATGCCATCCTGTGACTCCACCAGGCGGTCTTGGTCTTGTGTCAAG
>BOPN01002491.1:74546-82282 GCA_017312705.2 Penaeus japonicus
TAAATCGATTCCGCCAATCAGCGAGCGCCTTACTTGATTCTTTGGGCTCCTTTGACCAATCCCGTAACATGTAAACAAAACCTGATCCAACAGCGAGATTCTTTTGTTTCAAGTGAGAAATGATGAAGATTTCTTTTGTGTTAAATTATTTCTATATAAATTAATTCCCTTGAAAGCATATTCTATTGCATAATCTTATGGGTCATATATAATGTAATGGTTTTCAAAAACATACTATTTTTCTTTTTTATAGATTGCTGTCAAAAGAAAAGAAGCAATGGCTCCAAGCAATGGTGGTGTTATTTGTATCAACGTTTTCCAAAAAGAAATGCCAATCAAACCCTTCAAATGAATAAGATTATGAATAATTGTATGTAAATTAATGCAAACACAAAAATAATTTATATATTTATATGTTTACTGTTTTTCAACTATGTCATTAGAATAAAATGTTTGAATTTGTCAAATTATTAATTCCATGTATTATTTTCAGTTATTGTAGGCCTATGACGAGGCTGCATGGACATTATTCTCGCTTATTTCCTGTGAATTTTATTTATTTCTGTCATGTTCACATGAAAATGAACAGTTGCCATCATTCTGATCATAATAGGTGTACATCAAAACTAAAGTGTCGCCTTAAATGTTGATTTTTGCTGAGATAAAGCCTGAGGAGTGAGTCGTCGCTGTAGTTGCCAGTGGACATACCAGTGCTCCAACCACTGGTAAATTTAGCATTGTATTCTATCATGGTAAGTTGTTCATGAATACGGTTTGTTTACCATTATAATTGTAGTTACCAGCGTATTTATCATGGTAAGTGTGTTGATGAATCCAGCCCCAGGGCTCCAACCACTGGTAAATTTAGCATTGTATTCTATCATGGTAAGTTGTTCATGAATACAGATGCGGTTTGTTTACCATCATAATTGTAGTTACCAGCGTATTTATCATGGTAAGTGTGTTGATGAATCCAGCCCCAGGGCTCCAACCACTGGTAAATTTAGCATTGTATTCTATCATGGTAAGTTGTTCATGAATACAGATGCGGTTTGTTTACCATCATAATTGTAGTTACCGGCGTATTTATCATGGTAAGTACGTTGATGAATCCAGCCCTGGCAGAAGGCCGGCGATGACGCACCCGCGAAACCAAATTCTTTCTTCGAGCAGAGAAAAGGAAACTACGAATGACCAAGGCAAATCTTTCACAGGCTATCACGCCCTTTCCCTTATGCACCCTTGGGGATACCTTTCATTATCCTGGGTACTCAATATACTCTTAAAATTGTGAGAAAACAGCTCGCCAAAACAACATTACCTGCTGGCAGAGAGAGGGAACAAGGAATGGGCCAGGGTAAGGATGGACACTTTGGTCCTTATTTTCTTTTCCTTGATTTGTCCGACCGGTGTAATTTGATTAACTGAAATTAATTCAGATTAGTTTCCTGAATCACTTGAAGAGTCATGAACGCTAGATTTGGGTATATTCAATAGATGTTGGGTATATTAAAGACATATATATATATATATGTGTGTGTGTGTGTGTGTATTTATATATGTGTGTGTGTGTGTATTTGTGTGTATGTGTGTGTGTATGTATATGCATATATACGTATATATACACATGTAAATATGTGTGTAGTAAATTTCTCTTCGTCTCTTTTATCTCTCTCTAGCCATCTCTCTCTCTCTCTCTCTCTCTCTCTCTCTCTCTCTCTCTCTCTCTCTCTCTCTCTCTCTCTCTCTCTCTCTCTCTCTCTCCCTCTCTCCTTTCTCCCTCAAAGCCCCACACCTTTTCTCTCCCTCTCTTTCCTCCTTATTCCCTTCCTCTCTTTCTTTCTCTCTCTCCCTCCCTTTCTCCCACCTTCCCGTACTCACTCCTTATCTACTCTTCCAATGGCATTTTATCCATCATCATTATCATTTATCTTTTTATTTATCTTTTTATTATTATGACATGACCCTCTCCAAGCCATGTCATTGCACTGTTTGTTTTTTTAGTCGTCTAATATACATTTAGAGAAATAAAATGCATATACAATGGATACTTTGGATACTTTGAGATTGTATAAGTTTGTTTATATGTTGGGGGAAGTGTTTATATATTCATGGCGTGTGGAGTTGAGGGATTGTTTGTGTGTGTGTGTGCGTGTGTGTGTGTGTGTGTGAATGTGTGTGTGTGCGTGTGTGTGTGTGTGTGTGTGTGTGTGTGTGTGTGTGTGTGTGTGTGTGTGTGTGTGTGAATGTGTGTGTGGTTGTGTATGTGAATGTGTGTGTGTGTGTGTGTGTGTTGCAGCTTATACAAAGCAACTAACAATGTCTCTCTCCCCTTTTTCCCTTTTCTCTTTTGTCTTAAATCTCAACCTTCTGGTGTCTCTATTTTTTCCTCCCCCCTCCCCCCGTACCCTTTTTTCAAATTAAAAAAAGAAAGAAAACATAATCAAAGGGAACGCTTTGGAAAACGGTACACATTTTCCTCTCAATCCGCTTTCTTAATTCTATTGTTTCTTTCCTCTTCTTTTTTTTCCTTTTCCATTTTTCTTACCAATGGCGAATAAACTTACCATACAAAGCACACGGTAATTAGTGTTCAAAATTCCGTACCTTAATTACAAGATCTGATCAAGTCAAATCCGCATGACATACGCTGTACCTATCAATTCACGTTCCATACATTAATTACAGGTAAACAAGCACTGGTCTTGTGATTAATTAACATCCGATTTAACGCACTGTATGTAGTCTAGGAAAGAGTACTAACCTGTACTTTATTAAAGGGTCCTTGGAATCAGTTAGAATTATATACTAGCTTTGCAGGTAATCCGTCCAGTCATTTATATCACATTGCGCAATATGGAAATAGCAAAGACTACAGTACAGTACATTTAGGACAAGAATAGTTTTGCTTTATAGTCAGAAGTCGTCTCTTTGGTAAGTTCTCCTAGAAAGAGAGGAATTTATAGAACGAAACTAGTTTGTCTTCGTCCTCGTCTAGAATGGTGTAGTTAGTGTCCTGAACTCCGTGGTTTAGAGAAGTATTAACTCGGTGAAGTGAGGGATATCCGTTCGAGTGCCGGTTTCGGGCTGATTTTGCTCTATTTCTCATGCGGGTGCAGTGTCCGGTGTTCTATAGGTAGGCTTGGTTTCCGCATAATGTGGTGTGGTAGTCCAGTGCACGAGTTGTTCGTGCTCAGCAAACGCTAACACATGAATATTTTTTTGCTACACGTACACACACACAGACACAAACACACACACACACAAACGCAAACAAACACACACACACACACACACTCACCCACCATACACACACACACACACACACACAAACGCAAACAAACACACACACACACAAACACAAATAAACACACGCACACACACACACACACATACAAACATAAACACAAACACACACACGGACAAACAAAAAGTCACTTTGACGACGAGCAATTGAAGTGAAGCATCTCTCTCAATCTATTTTCAGAGGTATATCTCAGGCGCAATTGCAAATAGATAACCAAAGACATCAAAGAAAATAGTTAAAAAGGCAAAAAAAAAAAAAAAAAAAAAAACACGCACGATTCTGCCGCGGTTAAAGGGTTAACTCCTGTAGAGGGCAAGGTAGGCCTGGAAGAGTAGGTTCATCTTACGTCCTTCCTCTCCTTCTAAACAAAAGATAAAGTTCTTAGCATAATTCGACTCATAATTAAAATCGCAAACACAATATTATGTGCAAAAAATATACAATTCAAAACTTTGTAACCACTGATTTTTTTTATTATTAATTAAAAGCTTAATAACGTGAAACCACACTGTAATTCAAAGGATTAAATTAATTTTATTGTGGTTGAATATAAAACTTTTTAACTTATTAGATAACTGAATTAGTTTGAGTCATATATTGTTATAATAAATTCCAAACTACATATTTCTGTATCTGACTTTGCATACTAGATAAATCTACAAGATGTTTTATAGTCTACACCTAATAAAATATCAAGATAAAAATCTATTTTAGAATGACTATAGGAACAAAAACAATATAAAGCGCTTATACGTATATAATTGACAATATCATTATGTCTAGAGATATCAATCCCACTTCATTTCATTTATGGCTTCTGAAATTGATTTTTTTTTCTCAGGTTCCAATACAATTTTCAAAATCTAAGTCTCCATAACTGGATTAAAAGGATATCGAGACACCTTTTAGCTTCAACCAAGGTTCCCGGAAGGATCTGAAATTCCGTAATGTTTATTACCGGGTATTAAGGGACGAGGAATTTCAAAGCGGAAAGTTTTTACTAACTTTTTACGACCACTCTTTCGCGCATTAATAAAAAAACAAGGGAAATTGCACCACGTGTTGAAACCTTACATCATGTATGCATTTAGGGAATATATACAAGTAGGTTATCTTACTTTATACCAAAGAAATAAACTTTTTCTGTAATCGATTTGATGTAAATATACTGTTCTGATTAATATACAATGATTTCTTGATATATCTAGTAGGTTATTGTCTTATTGTTCATTTACTGTTTCATTATCTCGGGCACAATTATCATCAAACGTTAGAAATGCATAACTGTAAACATCCAAGCATTGCCGGTATAGTGTGTGTGTGTGTGTGTATGTGTGTGTGTGTGTGTGTGTGTGTCTAGGTGTGTGTGTGTGTGTGCTTTACAAAAAAAAAAAAAAATCCATGAATACGATCACAGGAGTCCAACTTACCGATCATTCCCCCCTCTTCCCTTAACTTTAAGAAACGCAAACCGTTGAAGAGGAACAGTCATTTAAGCCTCATAACATCAACATGAATACCCAGAAAATTCCTTATTGATTGTGACTGAGCAATATACACGAATATCAACGCCAGTGATCGATACGTGGACTTCATGTCAGTGATATGTCCTAGGCCATTAATCAGCTGTTTAATCCAGCTATGATTTACTGTAGTGAAAAAGCCTCGAGCACTTTCCTACTTAAAGCGCTGGCTGAGAGGGGGACAGATGCCATAAAGATGCAAATTTTATCTTAAATGTTATGAATTTAGATTAGACTCAGAAATTTGGCTACTGTGCTCTAATGGTAATAATTTTAACGTTTAGTCTGCGGTTATATACAAGAGTGCTTCCAGAAGTGTTTTTTACGTAAGTGCGTTTGGCTTTTGTGCTCTTGTGTGTGTGTGAGAGAGAGAGAGAGAGAAAGAGAGAGAGAGAGAGAAAGATATATATATATATATATATATATATATATATATATATATATATATATATATATATTCATATATATATATATATATATATATATATATATATATATATATATATATATACATACACACACACACACACATATATATGTGTGTGTGTGTGTGTGTGAGAGTGTGTAAGAGAGAAAGAGAGAGAGAGAGCGAGAAAGTGATTGGATTTTTGCATGGCTGCATTATCAAGGTTTGATGATAACCGGGCAATATCCTCGTTCACGGCTTAATCAATTCCAGCAAGATTTGCAAGGGAGGCAGATAGAGTAATGTCAAAGATGAGTAAGCGAAACGCGGATCAAAGGCAGCATAGAGAGACATTCAGCTGTGATCAACGAACACACAGGGATACCTCTGCAATTACAATTGGTGATGTTGACACCCGTTTGCAATATGCAGGTGAGATCCTGATTATCAGAACAGACTGTGGTTATCTCATGGCTTGTGTACATACACCATACACATATGTGGGTCACATGATATGGTGTATAGTCTGTAACCATACTGATTTGGTGTTCAACAACCACAGAAGAACGGTTAACCGATAACTATTTTGTTTGTAGCTTCCTTGCCATTACAATATATCAGTTACCGATTTTGTGTCGACTTAACTTTCAAGATCAGTATCCTAAGGACAGTTCTTTGTGTGTGTGTGTGTGTGTGTGAAAATGTCACATTATGTGTATGTGACAAAGAGAGGGAGAGAGAGAGAGGGAGGGGGGGTGAGAGAGAGAGAGGGGGGGGTGAGAGAGAGAGAGGGGGGGGGGGAGAGAGAGAGAGAGCGCGAGAGAGGGAGAGAGAGAGAGAGAGCGCGAGAGAGGGAGTGAGAGAGAAAACGCGAGAGAGGGAGAGAGAGTGCGTCATATCAACATTATCATTCATGGATTCATGGATCTCACTGTGCGACTAATGGATTTCTCGTTTCTAGATTGACCATCCCTCTTATGCATTGATATCCAACCAAGCCTTTCTCAAGTACACGCCGAAACGCCCCACGAAGAAGTACCACAAGGAAGAGAGACACTCGCCCCTTCAGAGACATTAAGAACCGACATTCAGACTTCCCCTCACGCCTTCAATCAAAATCCACAAGGCCATCATCTAAGAAAGAAAAAAAGGAAAACATCCTCAAGGAAGGTCATATTCGAAAATAACCTGTAATATCTGGAAAGAACAGCGTCCGTCATCAACCGAGACGGCACAAGGGGCGGGAAACAAAGCTCCTTTGACATGTCTTTGATGACACGTTGATGATGTGACTTCAAACAAGAAAGAACAGAAGGACACGAAGAAGAAAGGGAGGTCCTTCAATGAACAGCAGGAACAAGAAACACAACGTCCACCGTTCATAATTGGATGCTGAACAATGAACACGGAAAGATCCCATGGACATATGCTCGATGGCCACGTCACTAAGGAGGAATATGATCATGCGATGTGAGAGGCGGAATGATTCTGTATTTATACATATACATAAACACATACACATACAGACACACACACACACACACGCATATATGTGTATATATATATATATATATATATATATATATATATATATATATATATATATATATATATATATATATATATATATATGTATAACTATATATATATATATATATATCTATATATATATATATATATATATATATATATATATATATATGTATATATATATATGTGTGTGTGTGTGTGTGTGTGTGTATATATATATATATATATATATATATATATATATATATATATATATATATATATATATATATATATACATATATATAAATAAATAAATAAATATATATATATATATATATATATATATATATATATATATATATATATAAAGCACTTACAATATCTGGTAGACATTGCCTTTTGATTCATCCATGTATGGAAAAACAGTTTAGAACTGATAAAAAAAAAAAGACATATATCCTCCTACCGGCTTACAAAAGGTTTCAAACTCCCTTTTTGATATAAAACCCAACGTTTGTTCTTCCTTAATTAACAACGTTATCCAAATCCTTGTAAATTGATTACCTCCATGGTTCTCTCTATGGAAACGGCTGCGTAAGAAAATACCGATTCAATATAGGTATATATCGCTCAATACAGCGAACCAAAAAAAAAAAAAAAAAAAAAAAAAAAAAGAAAAATTGCAGACGTGAAACAAAGACAAAAAGGTTTTGGAAATGTATCTCACACATGCCAATGGAAAGTGGAAAAGGGTTAAAGTTGAGCGAGTGAAGATTGCAACAGGAAAGGGGAGTATATCAAAGAAAGGGGGAAAGCGATCTCTCTATCTCTCTTGCTATGGAGAAGAGAATGAAAGAAAGAAATCCTTTCGTCTGTGCGAAAGGAGATATGGATTCGTGGACCTTTCGCAATCTAAACAAGGTAAAAAGCACGCGATAAACACACACACACACACACACACACACACACACACACACACACACACACA
>BOPN01002491.1:91948-94448 GCA_017312705.2 Penaeus japonicus
AGAGAATAAAATATGAGGGGATGGAGAGAGGAATAGATAATACATGCGCTCAGGATTTCGTAACTTAGGATATAAGAAGACAAGCAAGAAACAAAACAAAAACTATATGACCCATTAGAATCATTTTATAGACCCTATTGAAATGATTTTTAGGGATTCAGCTCATAACCATTTAAAATCAGAAAAGCGAATCACAAACCGATTAATTCGAAGCTATTAGCTTTTTGTTATGTTGTCTGTGCCTTATTTAATTAATAAATGAAAAAAAGGGGAATAGCAATATCCTTATCATTACCCACATATCATAAGGAGAACTTTGCAACATATACGTGCCTTTAAGTACCAACAACAATGCGACCATTTTGTATCATCATTTTTCAGATAATTGTCTGAGGTTTTCCTCAGGGGTTCTTCATGAAAAATAAACTTCTGAGTGATGGCGGCGGTACCATGAAGTCACAGGCCACGTCGTAATTTTTGACCGCTGAAGGTGGATTTGATCTCATTGCGTTTTTAAAAACAGATGACAGTCAGGACGCGTGTGTTCCGTTTCTTTCGACTTTTTTCGCCCTTTTTGTTTTTCCTACGAAAGGGAGAAATAGGACAAGAAATAGATTTATATCTATAGATAGAGAGATTTATATATCCTTTTCTTTTTCTTCTTTTTTATGAATAATAACACTTTTGGAAAGTTATGACTTAATATCTACTTTTTTTTCTTTTTCTTAACTATAGCATAAACTATCGGAGCATTTTCTAAATCTAGCTTTGGGGTCAGATATGAAGAAAAGGATTAAGAGTAGAAATTCCCACTCCACAAAATAATAATAATGGTAATAAAAAAAAATAGATATTTAACAGATCAAAGTCTTACAAAGATTACGGATAATCTTTACACATCATCATCATCATCATAATAATAAGGATAATGATAATAATAAAAACAATAATAATGATGATAATGATGATGATGACAATGATAAAATGACAATAATAAAGGAATAACAAAAAAGTCATACAGTCTTAATGTCATCCTTAGTGCTGAACATACGATAGAATTAGACTACGCTTAGAAAAGTCGATTGCACTGAACCAACTTGCATGAGGATATATTTCCATTAAAAAAAGAATTAGAAAGAATTCACTCTTCTTAAAACCTTCTATCATAATATAATTTTGACAGATCCCTCTGAGATTAGTCTCACCTGAAAGACAGTTGTGTCCTAAACCTGAGAAATATAAAAGTGATATTTGTTTTTTATTGATGCTTATGAAAATACGTTTTTTTTTTTTTTTTAGTGTATCTCCACCAGTGGCCTTCTGAATAATGGACACCAGACACATTGCATGCTGAAGAAAAATTCTGATTAAAGGACACAGATCGACTTAGGCATTTTCCTCAGGTATCTATCGGGTTAAGAGTAAACTAAAAGGCGTAGAGTCATATAAGTTTTAACTCTTTAACCTTCGATGCTTTCGGTTATGTATTTGCACTTGCGTCTTAGATGTGCTTTTGACGGTAGATCACCAGAAAGAAAAAGAGGAAATACTCCTCGTCTTTTGGAAATTATTAAAAAATATATTAATTACAGTAGGGGACTATCATTCGAGACAATGCTGCCACAAAAAAAAGATTACTGGATATTAAAAAAAAAAAAAAATCATTTGCCAGTTTATTCCTCTACTTTCTTATTATTGTATGTTCAGTGGTATTCTTCTTTATTTTAGTTGGTCTTTGAAGTTATAGTTTTATAATAATGTAGTTTTAAGGATTCTTTTTTTGGGGGGTGGGGGGAGTACCAGTGACTATATTTTCATACTGCCTAAATCCCCATTCCCACTTCAGTTTTCAGGATTCATGTCTCATTTCATTGTTTGAATATGTTGTATTGTAGGTTAACATCTTTCAATTTACTTATTTCTTTTCTAAGGGGGGGGGGGAGTTAGTTGTACTCGTACTTTATTATGGAATACATTTAATTCTCAAATAGTTTTCCCAGAGAATGAAAACAGCCAAAGTCAGTTGAAATAGTTTTAAAGCAATGGATGCACAGTCAGTCATTAAGAAATTCACACCCAGATGGAACATTCTCTGAAATTGCCGAAGGGTTGCTGTTATTCAGCAGAGCTTTCAACTTCTTGGCCCAAATGCTCCCAAAGTTGAAACTCTTGACACATAATCAATGGTTAGATTGTGAAAAACACAAACTTCTCTCGGTAAACTCTTGATGTGTTTTATGTCTACATCAATGACTGTAACCCACTGCACCTCCCTTTCTTGCAGTGAAAGTGACAGTAATTTTGAATGACCAATACCGGCAGTTGTTAAAGCGATAGTGACTGTGAGAATGATGACCCTGCATCAACATTAATTCATGGTCGTATGTATATATCAACTTTAATTCAATCATACCATAATTTCATGGTAACACTGGTACTATGAACTGCGACCTCGAAGGAGAATGCAACCCGCATTATAGATTACGACAGTATGATAATC
>BOPN01002491.1:99448-104448 GCA_017312705.2 Penaeus japonicus
TCCAGCTCAAAGGGTGTAGAGCTTATTCTGCCATTTGGACACAGATGTTAATCCTGAAGAAATATTAGTACCAGGCGGGTATTAACTTGGGATTAGTGTTCACAGTGTGTCTCTCGTGAATATCTACAGGATTACGTATGATATATAAGTAGAGGGAAGAGCGTGTCTTTACATCTTACTAAATAAATCCTGCAACGAAAAGTTACTCTAACCTGGGGATTATAGCGGCTGCCTAGCTATCTAGTCTGCCTGTGGGGAAACGAATTTTGACTTTAGACGGTTTATTTACACAAACATATAGAGAGGGAGAGGGGAAGGTGTGTACACACACACACACACACATACACACACATACATACAAACACACACATGCATACACACATACACACACATACACACATACACACATACACACACATACATACAAACACACACATGCATACACACATACACACACACATACACACATACACACATACACACACACAGACAGACAGACACACACACACACACACACACACACACACACACACATATATATATATATATATATATATATAGAGAGAGAGAGAGAGAGAGAGAGAGAGAGAGAGAGAGAGATAGAGACACGATCTTTCATAGCATCTTCTCTCGGATAATCACAACACTAAGCATCTCCTCTCGCCAATTACTAAACCACTCAATAAATACATATCATAAGAGGCATTCCCATCACTAAGAGTAGCTAATCCTATTACCCAATCACGTGCCACCAATCAATACTTCCTCCTAACAGTCTATTTATCTAACAGGAACCCACTCACGCCCCCTTGGAAACGCACCGGTGCTTCTCACTAAACCAAAGGAACTAATCTCTTATAAAGGACAGGAGACTGAACACCTTTAGTTTATAGGTTCTGTGATAGATGGCAGAACCGACGCCCCCCCCTCCCCCCCTATTCCATCACGCCCGCAGACTCAACCGAAGAGAAAAATGAGACGAGGATAAATTTTTCGAAGAGTAAAGAATCCCTTTTGAGAGAATCCTTTTTTTTTTTTTTTTTTGGGGGGGGGGGTGTTATGTACAAGGGGTGAGAAATTATTCAGAACAAGAGGAATAGTAAGTAATAAGGATGATGATATGTGCGATAGGATATGTTATGATTATGATGGTAATGATACATCGTTTAATTATAATATATTGGAACATATTATAAAAAAGGAAGGTGATGGGTTAATAATGATTGTGATGATGGTCACGATGATGATGATGGATAATGATAGCAATGATTATGATGATGTTTAGTAAGATACTGATGATGATGATAATGATAATGAAAATGAAATCATAATAGTATTAATAATAATAATGATAATAACAATAATGACCATGATAATAAAAATAATGATAATTATTACAATAATTCCAATAATAATGAAATAGTGATAACAGTAATCCTGATAATGATAATGATAGCGATAGCAATAATGACGATGATGATAATGATAACAATAATAATGATAATGGTATTGAACATGATCACAATGATAATGATGATGATGACGATAATAATGATAAAGGTATCGAACATAATCCCAATAATAATGAAAAAAAAAAAAAGTGCAATCACGACAACGAAAACGATAAAAAAGATAATTAAAGTGACACCAATAATGACTATGAACCACAAAAGTAACAAAAAGCAACGACCTTAGACCGACCTCGAACCACCATGAATAAGTAAGCCGCGGCGCCGGGGGTCCCTTGCCTTAAAGCAGAGAGAGAGAGAGAGCAGCGAAGGGACATCCAGCCACGACTTGGCCTCCACCGGCTGGGAAAGGAAAGTCGATTTTCAGGATACCTCGAGGGCGGTTCACACTCTTCTTTGAAAAGTTTAGTCAAGGAGAGTCAAGCGGTGGTTGCAACAAACGTCTAATCGATGCGATTGTTTGCAATAAGTTTTTTTTTTTTTTTTTTTTTTTTTTTTTTTTTTTTTTTTTTTTTTTTTTTTTTTTTTTTTTTTTTTTTTTTTTTTTTTTTTATTCGCGTGGTTAGTATTGCGTGATGCGTTGTTTGGCTTGTTGCAAATATTGGTTTCGTGCAATATGTTGATCTTATTCAGTTTCTTGGTTTTGTTTCGTTATTTGTTTGTTTGTTTGTATATTTTGTTTATGTACATATCAATTTATTTATCCTTTTTCTTATCTATTCATTCATTTATTCATCTATTTGTGTATCTATCTATCCATTTTCTATATATTTACTCTATCATCTATTTCATCATTTATATACCTATCTATTTACCTATCTATATATTCACCTATGTATTTAATAATTCCTTTCTCCTTGGTGGAGTGCTTGGGAGGGAGGGGAGGGGGGGGGGGACGTAAACGCTGATGAAATGAAATGAACATAATTTGCATTAAATGATAAGTGAGAACTAGTCATGTAGCTTAAATTCCAAGAAGTGTTGTTAGAGCGTTTCTAAAGGGAAGATATACTGATTGTTTGTTTGTTGTCGTTTGCTTTGGGTCAGCGATGATGCGAATGTGATAAATGGGTCAAATGCTTGCATCCTAATAATACATTTTGATACGGCAAATACCGGTTACATTGCGTTTATTAATATCTGATCTATTAATGGCTACCTTGTTTGTTATTCAAGTTATTTGCCTGTAGTTTACTTCATGTATTTCTTATTCGCCGTAACATATACATTTTTTTTTTTTTTTTTTTTTAATTATGGTTCTCTTCTTCACCCAATAGATAAGGATTGCACGATATATATGTCTGTGTAGATGATACACAAGAACTATAAAAATCCTCACGTGGTGTGTTAACAAGCCAATTACGATCCATAACAAGACGCAGAGAGGATCGATTGTGGAGTGTGAGTCCGTAGACTTTTTTACATGGAGGCGTTTGGTTCAAAAAAAAAAAAAAAAAAAAAAAAAAAAAAAAAAAAAAAAAAAAAAAAAAAAAACAATATGGACTGGTCCTTTGTAAATATTCTTTAGATATCGGAAGAAACAGTAAAGCTACCTAGTAAAGCTACTTTTCTCTTAGGTAAGTGAGGTACACTTGCCCACTTAAAGGTGTTTAGGTCAAAGAATAATGGGAAAAAGAATGATCATTCATGGTAAGTTCTGGAACACCGACCACTTAAAGGCAGAAATATAAACGGAATTCAGATAAATGTGGAATGGAAGAAGCAATTATGTATACTGATCTATCCTAGATCCGGAAATTGCATCAAAGGATCTGTGTGCAATAATTGTCATCCTTATACTAGCGGGATTCCTGTGTACTGTTTGAGAACCGATCCCAATCGACTAGTATTAGAGAAACTAACTTTGAAATTGTTATAGGTACGAAATACTTTTCTAGAATTTCACAAATCTTAGCTTCAAAAATGTCATTTCCTAACGATTTTTTTTTTTTTTTTTTTTTTTTTTTGTAACGAATGCAGCTCGAGTGGAATACTGAGAAAGGTGGCATAATGGAAAAAAAGTACAACTACCACTTTATTCCTTGCATCTCCAGATGAATCATACTAATGTTATAAATTAAATGAGTCCCTTTATTGACCTTGGGGCGGAAGGTACATTGTCAGCGCACTGGACCGTGTATGACATGCAAAATTTGTTTCGAAATGGACACAGAAACGCGCAAGTACGCACATCCACACCCACACACGTACCCAAACACGCATAAACACACACTTATGTCTGTAAGAAGAAAAATAGATAGAAATGAAAAAGATATATGTGTATATATATATGTGTGTGTGCGTGTGCGTGTGTACTCATATATATATATATATATATATATATATATATATATATATATATATATATATATATATATATATATATATATATATATATATATATATATATATATATATATATATATATATATATATATATATATATATATATATATATATATATATATATATATATATATATATATTATCATTGTTAATATCATCATCATTATCAAAGTACTTTCATATGAATAAATTATTTGCACTGAAAAAACAACACCATCAATTTAATTCAATTCAGACACACACACACACACACACACACAAACCTAAAAAAAATGTATCAGCCTTTTTCCCTTCTTTATTATTATTATTATCATTATTATTATTATTATTATTACTATTATTATTTTCTTTTTTTTTCCTTTTTACCAGAAACAGTTCCCGTGATTTAATTACGTTCTGACTCCCGTGCATACTCGATTGAAAACATACTCTCCCTCATCCTGTTGCATTTTATATACGGGAGATAATGCAGGTCTTATGCATCTCTATTAAGCTCCGAAGTTCCGAGTATTTTGACATGTGTACGAACACTTTTTTCGTTTTATTTCTGTATAAGTTCAATCTGTAGGTAATTAAGGTCTTGAGTAGTTATTTTGATAATAGAAACTGGAACATGTATTACGTTGTTATTATTATCATTATTGTCATTATCATTGTACTTGTGATCATCATTATTGACATTATCATTACCATTTGTATTAGTGTTATTATTATGAACTATTAGTCTTATCTGTATTATTGTCATAATAATTATTATTGTTATTATTATTATCATTCTTGCTTAGTTATTAATATTGTTATTATTCATTATCATTATTATCATAATTCTCATCATCATGATTATCATTATTTTAATCATCATCACTAACAATTTTATTATCATCATTATCATTCTTATTGTTATTATCATTATTATCATCATTATTGTTTTTATCATTTTTATCGTTGTTATTGTCATTGTGTTCAATATTATCATTGCTATACTTACTAATGATACTATTATTATCAATATCATTATTATCAATATTATTACTATCATTATCATTACTACTGTGCTAAAAATACAATTACTACTACAACTACTACTACTACTGCCATTACTGCTACTACTACTAATCTTAGTTATCATTACCATAATCATCATCATAATCATCATCATAATCATTATCATAATCATTATTCACT
>BOPN01002491.1:124448-129448 GCA_017312705.2 Penaeus japonicus
GATTATATATATGTTATTTTACTTTTTTTTTTATTGATCTTTGTTTGAAAAGAGGCTAAATCTTTTCCTACCGATAGCGCATTTTTAACCATACTATGTAAGCATATATTGGTGTATATACTAGATTTTACCATACAGTAATTTCCCAGTGTATAAGAAAAAATGATAGAAAAAGGGGAAACATACATAAATGATAAAATTATTATGACCTCATCATCACATTGAATCCAACCTAAAGAAATGGTCTCGGAAAATAAATGACCAACTACTGATCAGACAGACAAAATACGTACACACACACACACACGCATTACCATCTTCATTTTTATCACAGGGGGCGTTAAATCAGTGTATTCTGAATCCCCTAGATACAGGATTGAACCCCTGGGTGTTACAGCCAGCCTGGCAATTGCACTTATCCTGCAGAAGCTTTTCAGGAACAAGGGTTGTCTCAACTGACATAAACCCTTAAGCACACTTCCGGCATTTCGTAAGTCCATCTACACAAATCTTACACTTTTCTTATACTTGTAAATATACACGGACACTGGGATACTGGGATTCAAACTTGGACTTTTTATTTGGACTTTTTATTTTTATTAGTTACAGGCCATGATTTGGCATTTTGCAAAGATAACACAACCACGCTCCTGGACAGACTATGACGTCATCAAGAACCTGACTATATATTCTTAATAGCATCATTTAGTATACAGTCTGTACCGATTCTTACAATAAATAATCTTATATGCAAGAGAGCAAAAAAAAAACAAAAAAAAAAAGTTATCCAAAAACACAAATAAAAATAATATAACAAAGCATTAGCGGCAACAATAAGCAAAACAATATTCAAATTAAACGGTTATATTGGGATTGTACAAGAAGGCAATCAGACTAATGTTGGTAGTAAGACAAGTGGCTTAGTAAGGCAATATAAGCCACTCGCTTACAGTGCCAACAGATGATTATTTGTTGTAAGGAATCACCATCACTTTCTATCCTGCTTCTACCGAGCGTTCCCAGACGCACGAGAATTATCGTACAAGTACAAGGATTTGGCATACTGTAAGATACAAAATACAGTGCGTATGATAATAACAAAATCTACAGTTTTGTACGATAATTTACATTTTTCATTAAATAATTCCTTAAAATAGCATTTCTTTTAAGTTTTTCGTCAGCAAATCATCATTTCTGAGCAAAATAGACCAAATTTATATAATTCCTGGAACGGTCATCGTACAGGAACTGGACAGGTCGAAGGGAAGCGTGCGGTCTTCGCCTCCTAGTCCGACTTTCCATTTGCTTGCCTCTCGTTGCCTCATGCAAATGCAGGTTGCAAAAGATGTTTCTCGGACATAAATAGAATGTAAAGTGGGGACAACAAGACTAAAACTAAAGACAGAAACAAACTTACTAAAACAATCTGTAAGAGATATTCTTTTAGCAAAGTAATCTGTTGCAAGCAATGGAAACCGCAATTGCACCTAATTCGAGCCATCTGCAAACATGATAAGGGGCATGACCTCAACTACTGTGTCCAATTAGTGATGAAAGTGTCCCAAACTACAAGGAAATCCACGGGGAATTAGCCACCGAATGACATGGTGAGTAGCCTCTCGTAACATGTGCAATACTTCCTAAAAAAAATAATAAAAAAAATAATAAATAAATAAACAAATAAATAATAATAATAATAATAAAAAGTACTGCTCTCCAGTGTTCCGATGATATATTTTTGTGATATTCTGCAGAGTCCTGGGAACGCTGCTTCTGTCACATCAACATATGCTGGCCGTGCATAGAACACCTTGACCAGCTCTTGCAACTCATCATGACCACACTCTGAAAAAAAAAGCTGTTTACCAACACGAATCTTCCAGAATACTTACGCCGAGGAGCGTTATCTTGATTCTTCTTATTGAATGCGAGTTCATTTGCCGTTCGTCTAGCCAGGGACCTCAGCATCACAGTGGCAACTAACAGCGATATATCAGCACTAATGATGGAGTGAACATGCTGCCTAATGACTATATTGTGCATTTTGAGACCGCCCAAAACTAATCGGATTCCTCGCCTGTTGTAACAGATTCCTCCGTGCGTCCTTCCAGTCACGGTCTTATCTTGTTTTGGTTCCGTTCTTGTGTTGTTTTTCAGAGTTGTAAATGACTAGTTTGCCCTCGTAAAACATGGCTAGTTTGCCCTTGTAAAACATGGCTAGTTTGCCCTCGTAAAACATGACTAGTTTGCCCTTGTAAAACATGACTAGTTTGCCCTCGTAAAACATGGCTAGTTTGCCCTTGTAAAACATGACTAGTTTGCCCTCGTAAAACATGACTAGTTTGCCCTCGTAAAACATGACTAGTTTGCCCTTGTAAAACATGACTAGTTTGCCCTCGTAAAACATGACTAGTTTGCCCTCGTAAAACATGACTAGTTTGCCCTTGTAAAACATGGCTAGTTTGCCCTTGTAAAACATGACTAGTTTGCCCTCGTAAAACATGACTAGTTTGCCCTTGTAAAACATGACTAGTTTGCCCTTGTAAAACATGGCTAGTTTGCCCTTGTAAAACATGACTAGTTTGCCCTCGTAAAACATGACTAGTTTGCCCTCGTAAAACATGACTAGTTTGCCCTTGTAAAACATGACTAGTTTGCCCTTGTAAAACATGACTAGTTTGCCCTCGTAAAACATGACTAGTTTGCCCTTGTAAAACATGACTAGTTTGCCCTCGTAAAACATGACTAGTTTACCCTTGTAAACCATGGCTAGTTTACCCTTGTAAAACCCGAGATCGATAGCAGTTAAAGTAGGCGCTGTTATGTGATCCCGCCACTGGCTTTCAAACTCCTCTTCAGCGTCTGTTCAATAGTCAGGACAAGTGAGAGACCTACCCATATGGATGTCTACGGGATTTCATCGCCAGCTTTCAGTTATCATAAAACATTTTGACCAGTTTTCGGAGGAGAGATTCATTTATGGTTCATAAAAGGCAAGGACAAGACAGTGTGATATTGTGACTGCAAGAATTAGACTTGGATACAGAATGTATTTGCAGGTCAGTTCAGAATGCAATGTAGAAGAAACTAAATGCAGACTTTGCAACGAAGAGTATAAACGAACACTTGAACATTACATTTCAGAGTGCCATATGATACAACCTTTCAGGTCACCTAGCATGAGGCATGCAGAGTTATGTAATTATTTCATAACATCAACTGTGCTAGAAGATGTGCTTATGCTATATCCGAAAATCGTTATGTGATACCCTATTACAACATTTATCAAATGTCTATTCACAGTTGATATGCTATAGAATATAATAATGTTATTACCTTAATTTGTAATACAATGTTAGCAACAATGTCATGACTCTACATCAATGTATCAAAGCTTGCCCATGCCTGTGCAGTTAGCCAGGGTGGTAAATAAAGATCTTAACTAAACTAACTGCTCATATGAATATCCTTAGAATGTCGATGTTGAGTGAGTTGAACCTATATGGTGTGGGAGTGGACTTGATGTGTTTGTAAAGGCGACCTTTCATTCTCGCTAAAATATCAGACAGACAGACTCCTACAGTAGATGTAGGCTTATCCATCGCCCTCTCATAGATTTTTATAGCTCCAATGAGGTCCGTATCTTTACTTATATCTATAACCTGGTGTTCCATTGAACTTACAGCTGCCTCTGAATCCCCGTCCTTATGCTGGTTTTATTAATTTTTATCTCTTACCTATAAGTATTCCTATTGTATACTATTGTTATATCATCTATGACCTTTACCTTCAAGTCCCTTTTTATACAATCTTTCCATCTAGTTTTGGGTATACCCTTTCTTCTATTCCCTTCTATTTCCATTTCCATACCCTCTCTCCCAACATGTTCTTCACCCTCCCTTCTCTTTACATGGCCAAACCACCTCAGCCTAGACTCTTGGATTTTCTTTGAGACTTCCCCTACTTTGGCTGTCCCTCTGATATATTCATTTCTGATCCTATCTTTCCTGGTAACTCCTGACATCCACCTAAGCATTTTCATCTCTGCCACATCTAACTTTCTTTCTTCTTTATGTTTAAGAGGTGCTGCTTCCAGGCTGTAGGTTAAGGCTGGTCTAACTACGGTTTTGTGTACCTTTCCTTTAAGTTTAACTGGCACTCTTTTATCGCAAATGACCCCTGACACCTTCCTCCAGTTGTTCCATCCACACTGAATTCTATGAGTAACTTCCCTTTGCATCCCTGTACTTTCATCTACCATAGACCCAAGGTATTTAAAAGTATTTGTTCTTTTCAACCTATTTCCATTCAGTTGTATTGAGGCCAATTGGTCACCCATATCAGTTGAGAAGTACTCTGTTTTAGACCTGCTAATTTTCATGCCTCTACTCTCTAATGCACATCTCCATTCTTCTAACTTGGTTTCTAATCCTCTTCTACTTTCTGTTATCAACACTACGTCATCTGCATATAAAATGCACCATGGTGGGTCCTCCCTAACATTTTGAGTAATAACATCGAATACAATATTAAATAATAATGGGCTAAGTGCTGACCCCTGGTGTAGACCAACCTTCACATGGAAGTTTTCCGTTGTTCCTACTGTGCTTCTAACTCTAGTAGTAACATCCTTATAGCATTCTTTGATAACCCTTACATACTTTTCTTGCACTCCTCTTTCACGTAGCCCTCTCCAAACCTCCTGTCGTGGCACCCTATCATATGCTTTCTCCAAATCGATGAATACCATATGTAACACTTTCTGCTTTTCCTGATATTTTTCCATTATTTGCCTAAGGGAGAAAATACCATAAATTGTCCCAGGTCCTTTCATAAAGCCCGGTTGTTGCCTACCAATTTCCACCACTTGCCTAAGCCTACTGTCCAAAATTCTTTCAAACAACTTTAAGGTGTGTGACATTAATTTTATCCCACGGTAATTTTCACAGCATTGGATATCCCCTTTCTCTTTAAAAATTGGTATTAGAGTGCTTTCCCTC
>BOPN01002491.1:136948-141948 GCA_017312705.2 Penaeus japonicus
GGGGAACTACGTCAGCCCCCCTCTTCCAGCACTGTGGTAGTGAGGAAGTCTCCCAGGACTTGTTGGATGAGTAAGAGTGCAAGCTCACCTTCAAGTCCTAGGTGGGAAATGATGGGGTAGGAGATCCCATCACAACCTGGGGCTGACCGCGAACTGGTCTTATATGTCCGCTTTAGTTCCTTCAGAGAATACGGCATCGGCATCATCAGGCTCGACGGCCTTTTCTCTGATGAGGGCATTCCTGCCTGGAAGCAGTTCCTCTTGGCATGCCCTCAACTCTGCTGGTAGACCGGCGCTACTTGTTCTAGCAGAGAACTCGAGTGCCAGTCTCTCTGCCTCCGACCGCGGGTCATGGTCGGTCTTTCTGGGGGTTGAGCAATTTGTGGCCCGTCTGATGCGGTTCCACAGCTCTGTAAGGGAGGTTTGGTGGCCAAAGGACTCACACCACTCCAGCCACTTTTCCTGCTTTACCCTCTTAGCAGTTTCCTGAGCATCCCTGAGAGCCTCTCTCAAAAGAGCGTGGTTCTCAGGGGTTCTCTGTCTGCAGAAGTGTCTTCTGCACATATTGATTCTGTGGTTGACCTCCTTAATCTCATCATTGTAGTACCAGGCGTCTTTACAACACCTAGACCACGGACGAGTTTTGGGAATGGTCCCTGAGGCTGCCTCGTCTATGGCATTAACTGGTATTGCCTCAAGTGTATCCACATTATCATTATGTGAGAATTCACTGGTTCTGAGGCACCTGGCCAGGGCCTCCTGGAAAGCTTTCCAGTTGGCTCTGTGGTGACTATCCCATAGTGATCGCTCGTGGCAGTGTTGTCCACAGACCAACGAATCCTCTCGACCAGGGCCGCAGTGACAAAGGTAAGGTCAAGGACCCCCCCCGCCAACGTGCGTAAGCTCCTGGTTGTTGAGGAGAGCAATCTCGGGGCATGACTCAAACACCGCGGCTATGTGATAGCCTGCCGCATCCCGGTACCGTGTGGGAGCCAGTATGGGGTGGTGGGCATTGAAGTCTCCCCCTATGAGAATTGGCTCATGTGCCGCAGCAGCACAGACTTCACTAATATCTAAGCTCCTACAGGTTGGCCTGCTGTACACATTGTACAGCTTGAGGGGACCCCCAGCCATATGGATCTCAACGGCAAGGAGTTCAACACCTACTCCACACTGCACAGGATCGGCAATCAGGGAGCAGGGAATATTCGACTTCACGAGGGTAATCAAACCTCTGGTGCCTGTTAGGAGGGCAAACACAAAGGGATGATATCCTGAGAAGCGAATGAAAGGTCTCCTGTTAAAGTCTCCTGGAGCATGACAATGTCAATGTTCCGAGATCGCACGATCGCGTGGAGAAGGGCATTCTTCCGGGAAAAGCTGTTGATATTCCACTGCAGTATGCTTAGATTAGGAGCCATTGTGCTAATCTGTGTGGGTAATGTCAGACATTTCGGAGTCTGACAATTCCTTGGTGAGTTCCTCACTGATCGTGATTTCCTCACTGGACTCGTCACTGTCGTCAGGACAGGTCGAGCCATTAGAAGGGCTGGGTCTCCTGGGAGGTGGAGAACCCCTGGTCGCCTTGACCTTCACTCTGGATGGTCGTGGCTTCCTCGCCCTTTGGGGTTTGGGTTCAGGCTCTGCCAGTGTGGTCTTGGCCGCGGGTTGGGTGGGGAGACAAGTCTCGCCCTGGGGGTTTGTGGGGAGAGGAGTCTCGCCCTGAGTTGGATTGGGTGTAGAGGCCTTGGGCCTTACATCCCTTTCCTTCAGGGCAGCGACAGTCTGGGTCATTGCCGTGACGGCGACCTTGACTGCCTTCTCCGTCTCTTCACTGGTCCGTCCCAATGCTGACGCAACTGCTGTGACAACTGCCGTCAGCAGGAGCGTCAAGTCATGGAGGGTCCTGTCTGGCTTCCATTTTTAGTTTGACTCGTCTTCTGAACCGACGCCAGAGACTTGTCAGTGCCAAGGGCTGGTTTGGAGGGTCCAGCCCGAGGTTCTTGGGTAGGCTTTCTCTGAACCGACGCCAGAGCCTTTCCCAACTTTCGACTTTTGTCACTAAGGACCTTAAAAGGTTCCAAGGTGACAGCCTTGGTCATCTTCGTTCCATGTTCGTCAACGTGGGGGTCAGTCAGGGGTTTTTTATTGTAAGATGCCATATAGTAAAGTGTTCAATTCATCCTCCCACGCCCCCACCCACCACGGAGTCCAACAAGGGGAAGCTGTGCACTGAGACCATGCTCAGAAGCCACAGGGGTGGTGGGAGGATATACGCAACCCCTGCCTCGCATTGATGGCATTTGCAAATACATGCGATTGCCTGCAAGACAGGAGCTGCTTGACCCAAGCCTAGCTCAAAAGAGAGACCAGCCGATTGACCTAATCGAGCCATGATCAGGCCACCCGTCTTGCTGGAATAGAGGACCAAAGAGGCGTGTTGCTAGCCGCAGGGCGTACTCATACACGGCATCGCTCAACCTCCAGGACTCCCGTCTCCCAGCGCACAGGGGCGCCACGCACGGCAAACACGTGGGCAGGTGTGTGCCCCCCTGGGGGGAGGACCAGGGGGGTGTGTGATCCCACTTACTAGATCAGCACCTAGGAACGCTTAGTCGTCCTTCCTCGGAGAATCAACCGCTAGAAGGCCACCTCAACGGGAGGGAGAGACTGGCCAATTCTAGAACGGGCTATTCCGAGGAAGGAGTTCAAGCCCCCGCAAAAAAAAGAAAAAAAACAACAAAAAAAAAAAAAAAAAAAAAAAAAAAAAAAAAAACTAGCCTGAAGTTCGGTTGCTGGAGCACATTGCGTGTCTATTGTTGTTTTATTTTCAACATCAATACAATGTATATTTTGTTAAAAATCCTATACCCAGGAGACAATATCTGTAGATAATTCTATACCCAGAAAATAAAGAGATAAGCCATGAGGACGCCTAAAAAAATAAAAAATAAAAGAATAACTGAAAACTTTTCCCTCCAAACAGACGGTGTCTCAATTCGTTCCTTTGATTATTATATATTTATTAAAACATGTGAATATTAACTATTAATTTAATATGCATTTTGATAATAATGAATATCGTGACTCTTAAAATAATTGTTAAAAATCGATTAAAGTTCAATACATATGCGTATATAATGTAGATAATAAACAAAAAATATATCTCCTCATTGTAATCGGACAAAATGAATAAACAGCTTTATCAGGGTAAGAGCTCCTCTGCGACATGGACGGAATGAAAAAGCCAATTTTAGCGAAATCACCACTGTAGCAACACAAAGAAAGTACGTACTGGTGTTATTTTGTATTAAATACATCTCATGTCCATCTGTATAGAGGTAGAATGTAATGTCATGTCTTTGATATTCTAAAAGACGAGCATCAACTTTGGAGGGAGGGAGGAAGAGGAAGAGGGAAAAGAGAGAGAGAGGAAAAGGGAAAAGACAGAGAGAGAGAGAGGAAGAGGGAAGAGAGAGAGATGGAAACAGAAATAGGTAGATAGAGAGTGAGAGGATGAGAAAGAGAAGAGAGAGAGTAAAAGTGAAAACAAGAGGGAGTGAGAGAGAGAGAAAGAAGTATATGTATATATATATATATATATATATATATATATATATATATATATATATATATAAATGTGTGTATATTTATATATATGCATATAATATGTAGATAGGTTGATAGATATTTATTCATTCATTTATATATCTATCTATCTATATATATTTATGTGTGTGTGTGTGCGTGCATGCATGCGTGCGTCCGTGTGTGTCTATCTATATGTGAATATGTATGTGTATATATGTATTTTATTTATTTATTAATTGTCTGTAAAACCTCGCTACCACTGATCTGCTAAGAGTAAATAGGTAAAATTCCATGACGTCTCATAAGGCATCTGGTTAGACAATTCTTTTAGCGGGTCGTGTAGCGTATCGGATTCAACACCGTGCCTGTCAATCTGACGGCACGGGTTCGAGTCCCGGTCAGGGAGGTAAAATTTGTATATTTATTTATTTATTTATATATATATATATAAAAATGAATATATATAAATATATGTATATATTTATATAACTATATATATATGTGTGTGTGTGTGTGTGTGTGCGTGTGTGTTTATATATACACATATATATAATGATAATAGTAATAACAATGATTATGTTAATAAATATTTGCTAAGAAACATGTAACTGATAAAATTCAATATTGAAATAGAGCTTTAGATATTTTCTTTCTTTTCATAATAAAGGCAGCCTCAGTGTAATGTTTGTGACAAGTTATACCATAATCCAGAAGAGGCTAGCAAGTGCTGGATGAGCCATATGTCAGTAGTTTATCCAGTGGCTGAAATTGTAAGGAGCCCAGAGCCAAGGCCATCCTGGGCACCTGATGTCATTATTGAAAGTCCAGAACAGCCAAGCAATATAAGAAGCAATGAAACACTAGAGGTGGAGCTGATTGGTGATCCTGAAGAACTACCTGATGATCCAACTGAACTTCTTGAAGAATCTCAAGCGACAGGTGTTTATTAATCCAAATACTTTTCAATATGAGAAGATATACTGACTTATCTTCTATAATGTAAAAATTTACATTATCTTTATAAGCTTTCCCTTATATATCATTGGATCCAATTAATCTTTTTTTTATGTTATTTCAGGGAAAGTCAGAAAGATTTGGACGACAGAAAGAGTAAAAGAATTAATAAAGGAGAATTACCCTCATCTGGTGGAGTAAGCAGTCAACTGTTTGGGAAATGATTAAGAATACCTTGCATGAATTTGTAAGTAGCAAATAGCTCTTAATATAGTGAACTGTATAATTGTTATGAGAAGGTTGGTTATTCAATGGAGCTTTTTATTCTTTAAACCTTGTGTTGCTCAGATGTCAAGTTAATTTCCAATGTATACTTGCAAATTAGAAGTTGATATATGTTCAATACTACACATAAGATATTATCAGCATCATTACAGGCTTTTAATCATATTTAC
>BOPN01002491.1:161948-171948 GCA_017312705.2 Penaeus japonicus
CTCTTCCTCCCTCCCTTCCTCTAGTTTCATCTCTCTCTCTCTCTCTCTCTCTCTCTCTCTCTCTCTCTCTCTCTCTCNGTGTGTGTGTGTGTGTGTGTGTGTGTGTGTGTGTGTGTGTGTGTGTGTGTGTGTGTGTGTGTGTGTGTGTGTGTGTGTGTTTTGTGTGTGTGTGTGTGTGTTATTTATCTATGTTTGTATATGTATATATATTTTTTTCGTTTTTTCTTTTTTTTCTTTTTGCCATAGCTTCGATATGTTATTTTTTTTCCTGACGGGCTTATACCGCTGGCGATATCCAAGTTAAGAGAGACTTTTTTTTTTATATGACTCGCCGTATCCCTGTCTATTTTCCCGCCGTCATTCCGAACGAGTTGAAATTCCTGCGACATGAACGCAAATTGCTTTTTCGGGAAAGTTTGGGAGGTGGTGGATAAGTCGGGGAAATTCATGAAGCGAACATTCATGACGCTTCGAAGCCGATTAGGGTCACAGTCACGGTGGCATTGTGTGACGGAGGCAGTACGTGATCTCTGTCCTACGGTTTAGGTGTCAGAAGAGGGAAAGGAATGTTTTGATCCAATCTGACGTATTGCACCGTGGATTAACTATTTCATTTCTAAGAGTTTTCCGTCGCGATGTTATCCAATGTCTTTTGGTCAATCAATGTCCTAGGGATTAAAGTGTGTGTGTTGTTGCAAAAGTTTCGAAATGAAAATGCATAATTGAGATATGGAAAGAAACCCGGCTTGAAATTGCAAAAATTGCAACAAGGACACCATCGCAGATCCATTTCGATATTGTAGACGGAGCCCTTTGCATTTCCACCCTAGAGTGAAGGGAAGGACCCGCGCGATGTTATTGCTTCTCTCGTATGCAGTGAATCAGAGCCACTGCCCGTTCGCCGCCGTCATTGCTGCTGGCGCCGCAGCCCGGGGCGTGGCGGCTCTCCTCCATTCCCCGTTTATTGTGTCACACTTGCCGATTTGGGGCCGATTTTTGCCTCGGATTTTGCTTTTTCTTTGGCCGATAAGACGGGATCGCGTAATTTAATCGTGTAAGGTTTGGGGATTTTCGATGGATGCGAAGCCTGCTGTTTTTTTATTTTTTTATTATTATTATTATTGTTATTTTTGAGGTCCACAGCAGGAAATATGAAACCTTGGTTGTGGTTGGGTTACTTCCCTCTCGCTGTTGCTCTCCTTGCCCGATAGATCCCTCCATCAGTTTAAGTGCTTTTCTTTTTCGCCCTCGCCTCGTCGGCCTCCGTCGAGTGGTTCCCCTTGAGAGGTCGCAGGATCCTCTCGCGACGCGCTCTTCTCCTTCATCCCTTTTCAATGAGTGATTCATGGCTCTGTTTACGTTGCCTCGTCCAATAAAGCGGCCGTTGCTCCGCCGGAAAACTTATTACTAGTTAACAGTTAAGTTCCCCTTCCCTCCCTCCCTCCCCTCTTCCCTCCTTCCTTCCCTCTCTCTGGTCACTCCCTCCATCCAACCTTTCCTCTTTCCCTCCCTCCCTCCCTTCCTCCCTCACTCACTCACTCACCCCCTCCCTCTCTCCTTCCCACCTTCCCTCCCTCCCTCACTCCTTCCCTCCCTCCTTCCCTCCCTTCTTCCCTCCCTCCCTCCCTCCCTCTTTCCCTCCCACCCTCCTTCCCCTCCTCCCTCCTTCCCTCCCTCCCTCCCTCCTTTCCTCCCTCTTTCCCTCCCTCCTGCTCCCCCAGGGAAGTGACAAACGATGGTCGGAGTGGCGTCCATTTGTCTGCCCAGCATTCGCTCGTTCAGCTCACCATGTTGCGCTTTTTATTGTTCTCGGCACCATTACTTTTGTTACTCCCTTACCCACAGCCCCAGGGGAATGATGGCCTGCCCTCCTCCCTCTTTTCTGCCTCCCCTCTCTTCATCCCTCCCTCCCTCCCTCCCTCTAAAGGTGATGATGAAGGATCTGTAATATTTCATGATATTGCTCTTCCGGCCTACAATACTGTGTGAGTGTGTTTGCTTGTTTGTTTTTATGTGTATGTGTTTGTTGGTGTGTGTGTGTTTGTTTGTTTGTGTGTTTGTTAGTATATTTGTGAATATATTTATTTGCGTGTGTTTGTTTGTGTGTAAGTGTATGTGTGTGTGAGTGTGTGTGTGTGTGTGTGCGTGCGTGTGTATGTGTCATATCCATCTACACTCGCGTGTGTATCCGTAGAAGTGTAGAAATGCGTACACGAGTGCGAATGTCTCCTGTGTATATTTATGTCCACGTACGTGTGGATAATGCGTGTGCGTATATGTGTACGTATTCCGTGTATCGTTGCGTTCGCGTGGACGTCGTTTTCCCACGCCCATCCCAGCTCGTGCTCAAGATGCAAACCGCCAGCACGACCTTCTTTCATATCATCATGTCATTCAGCATAAGTACATTCAGGTATGCGTGATATATCTAGTCTTTTACACCCTGAATTAGAATGAAGTGTATTGCCATCCTAGGATACCTCCTTCTCTTCTCTTCTTACCTCTTTGCTTTGATATTTGTTCGTTATCTTTTTTTTATTATGTTTGTAGCCTGTATTGGCGATTACTAACCTGTAGTTGGTCGTCGATATATTCTTTGATTCAGAGATGGTATGTTGATGATAGGAATGCCAAGAATACAAATACCTATTGTTTACACCACATGTTTTATCTAAGTGAGGACACTTAAGTATACCTATCTTACACTAGTTAAGTGGTGTTTAGAGGACACTTGAACCACTTGGACACGAGGAACTAACAAAGGAGATGGTGGGTATGAAGTAAGAGCCAATGACTTCACTTCAGACGTGAAGTAAGTAGCTTAATCCTCGTTTATCCTCTTTGGCTGTTTGGAAACAAATTTTAGAAGCTGCTAAAAAAATAATAATAATAATAAATGAATAAATAATAAAATGAAAAAAAAAAGTATTTCGCTTTTTTTTCTTTTTTTTTGTGATTAAACTTTATTTTTTAAGTTGCTGCAACATTTCAGCTGTGGCATGTGTGGTACGACGGGCAGTATAATAATTCTCGAGTTATTCGCATATGATTGACGTTGAAATAAGCTGGAAAAGCACTGTTCATTATAACAGCCATTATGACTGCCTTTGGTCCTATACAGCATTCTATACAGCATAAAGAACATGTACTAGATAGAACCATTCTTCAAACCTACTTTCCCCTTCGTTTACCAATCAAATACCTTTTTCAAGAGTGTAACTTGAAGGTTAGGTTTGTTCGCCATGACTAAAGGAAAAAAGGAAAGAGAGAATTGTAAGAGAAAAGGAGAGAGAGAGAGAGAGAGAGAGAGAGAGAGAGAGAGAGAGAGAGAGAGAGAGAGAGAGAGAGAGAGGGAAAGAGGGGTGGGTAAGAACTGGAGTAATAGAGGGAGAGAGGAGAAAGAGAGAGAGAGAGATGGAGAGAAAGAGAGAGAGAGAGAGAGATAGAGAGAAAGAGAGAGAGAGAGAGATAGAGAGGGGTGAGCAAGAGAGAAAGGGGAGTAATAGAGTGAGAGAGGAGAAAAAAGAGAGAGTGTGTGGGTGGCGGGCAGAGAGAGAGAGGGGGGGGGGGGATAGTAAGAGAGAGAGAGAGTTAGAGACGCGGATGGGGGCTCCAGATTCCAAGAGAGGTAACCCAAGACTCTAAAACTCGCTTATAACTCAATTACAATTTTTTTCTCTCCCCCCTCCTCTCTCTCTCTTTCTCTCTCTCTCTCTATCTCTCTCTCTCTCCCTCTCTCTCTCTCTCTCTCTCCCTCTCCCTCCCTTTCCCTCCCTTTCCCTCTTCCTCCCTCCCTTCCTCTCTCTCTCTCTCTCTCTCTCTCTCTCTCTCTCTCTCTCTCTCTCTCTCTCTCTCTCTCTCTCTCTCTCTCTCTCTCTCTTTCTCTCCCCCTCCCCCTCATTCTCCCTCCAAACACATTTCAAATTTGGATAAAATCAGCTTATAGAATCAGCTTAAGTGATTATTTTACCTTTCCCTTCGATCTTTAAAGTCAAGCTGGTAGCAAGGGAGGAGGGGGTAGGGGTAGGGGGTAGGGACCATTAAAAGCTGGTGTAGGGGGAGGGGGAATGGGTAGGGGGTAGGGAGCATTAAAAGCTGGTGTAGGGGGACGGGGAATGGGTAGGGAGCATTAAAAGGGGGTGACGTATGGGGAGGAGGAGGGGGGAGGGGAGACGTAGTGGCGAGGGGGAGGGGGAGCGGGAGGAGAGACGTAGTGGCGAGGGGGAGGGGAGAGGGGAGGGGAGGCGTAGGGACGAGGGGGAGGGGAGAGGGGAGGGGAGACGTAGTGACGAGGGGGAGAGGGAAGGGGAGACTTAGTGGGAGAGGAGAAGGGAGCGGAGACGTAGTGACGAGGGGGAGGGGAGAAGAGAGGAGAGACATAGTGACGAGGGGAAGGGGAGAGGGGAGGGGAGACGTAGGGGCGACGCGGAGGGGAGAGGGGGGGCATGAGAAAGTATCATCAATCCGGGATTAATAGGAACACACGAATGGCAAGCTTTGAGAAGAACACGTGATACACTAAAACTCCCCCGAGATTTATTCTCGTTTCATGTTAAAAATTGAACTGGGACCTTTTTAATCGTATTTTTTCTGGGACCTTAATGCTACTTCCTCGTTTAAGTAACCTGTGATCCGATTAATTTGTGGTAATGATGTCCTAGTTATCCTGTTGGTTGTGATGAAATCATTAGGGTTTCATAATATTGACACGCCTTTCTGCTTTTTTTCTTTTTCTTTTTTTCTTTCATTCAGGCAGCCATTTCAAAGGATGTTTGTATATCAACACCAAGGTCTATTGCTCTGAAAACTCTTCACTTTTCTTTCCCGTTTATCTCTCTCTTTCTCTATCTCTCTCTCTTTCTCTCTGTTTGTTTATGTGTGTCCCTCCCTCCTTCTCCCTCTCTCTCTCTCTCTCTTTCTCTTACTCTCTCTCTCTCTTTCTCTCTCTCTCTCTTTCTCTCTGTTTGTTTATGAGTGTCCCTCCCTCCTTCTCCCTCTCTCTCTCTCTCTCTCTTTCTCTTGCTCTCTCTCTCTCTTTCTCTCTCTCTCTCTTTCTCTCTGTTTGTTTATGTGTGTCCCTCCCTCCTTCTCCCTCTCTCTCTCTCTCTCTCTTTCTCTTGCTCTCTCTCTCTCTCTCTCTCTCTCTCTCTCTCTCTCTGTTTGTTTATGTGTGTCCCTCTCTCTCTCTCTCTCTCTCTCTCTCTCTCTCTCTCTCTCTCTCTCTCTCTCTCTCTCTCTCTCTCTCTGTTTATGTGTGTCCCTCCCTCCTTATCCCTTTCTCTTTCTCATTCTCTCTCTCTCTCTCTTTCTCTTTTTCTCTTATGTCCGAGAGATTTTTTTTTTTTTTTTTTTTTGTGGTTTATGTCTTAACAAGAACTCGAATATCCAGGCAGTCAATTACTATGTTGTCATAATATCTCATTTTAGATGCTGTTGGAATGTCGTTCAATTTATTTTCTGGTTTACCGTGTGTGTGCGTGTGTGTGTGTGTGTGTGTCTGTGTGTGTGTGTGTGTGTGTGTGTGTGTGTGTGTGGTGTGTGTGGCGTGTGTGTGTGGCGTGTGTGTGTGTCTGTGTAGTGTGTGTGTCTGTGTCTGTGTAGTGTGTGGTGTGTGCGTGTGTGTGTGTGGTATGTATGTATGTGTGGTGTGTGTGTGGCGTGTGTGTGATGTGTGTGTGTTTGTGTGTATGTGTGTTAGTGTGTGTGTGTGTGTGAAAGAAAGAAAAAGAGAGAAAGAGGAAGAGAAAGAGAGACATAGAGAGAGATTTAATCCATACAGTAGATCTTAATCATTAGACTTTTAAGTGCAATTAACATTCTAGAAGCATCATCCTCCCTTGTTCACTACTCCTCGAACCTGACAAATCTATCATAAATATTCCCTATTCAAAACCCCGCCCCAAGCAACAGAAATCTTAGAAATGGCGCTGGAATCGAGCTACATAGAAATAAATTTATGTACTTTCGATCCCATGAGCTATTTTATGATCATGATAATAAAAAAAATGTGATTAATATAGTCATTCCATAAACTAGGTTAGAAATGTTTATCTGGTAACGAGTGCCTCTTTTAGATCAAATAGAGTATTTTTGATTGCTTTCCATTGGCTTCCCGTCAACGTCGAAAAGATTTTCGTTATATCCGTTGCTGAGGTAACGGTTTAGCGAGTGCCGTTAATCAACCGAAATTTATTTTCTATTTATGCATTCGAGCCACAAGACCTGTTTCGTGTATTACTTTAAGTTGCATTTTAATGATTGCTGACTACGGTGAAAGAGTACTTTTATCATTATTATCATTATTATTGTCATAGTTTCATCATCTTTCATTATCGTTGTCGTTGTTTTGTTTTCATTACGTATGTGTGTGCCCCTCCCTCCTTCTCATTCTTTCTTTCTTTCTCTTCCTCTCTCTCTCTCTCTCTCTAATGGTATTAGTATCATAAATGCCACCATTATTGATATTGTTGTTCATTTTAATAACATTGACAATAATATTATTGTTAGTGACGAGGGGGAGGGGAATGTGGAGGGGAGACGTAGGGGGCGAGGCGGGAGGGGGAGCGAGGGGAGAGGGGAGGGGAGACGTAGTAGCAAGGGGAGGGAGAAGGAGGGAGACGCAGGATGAGGAGAGGGAGGGGAGAGGGGAGACGTAGTGTCGAGGGGGAGGGGGAGCGGGAGGGGGAGACGTAGTGACGAGGAAGAGGGAAGAGGGGAGGGGAGACGTAGTGACGAGGGAGAGGGGAGGGGAGAGGGGAGACGTAGTGGCGAGGGGGAGGGGGAGCGGGAGGGGAGACGTAGTAACGAGGAAGAGGGGAGAGGGGAGGGGAGACGTAGTGACGAGGGGGAAGGGGGAGGGGAAGGGAGACGTAGTGATAAGGGGGAGGGAAGAAGGGAGGAGAGACATAGTGACGAGGGGGAGTGGAGGGGTGAGGGGGGGGGCATGAGGAAGTATCATCAATCCTCGTTTAAGCAACCTGTCATCCGACTAATTTGTGGCAATGATGTACCAGTTATCCTGTTGGTTGTGATGAAATCATTAGGGTTTCATAATATTGACACGCCTTTCTGCTTTTTTTTTTTTTTTCTTTCTTTCTTTCATTCAGGCAGCCATTTCAAAGGATGTTTGTATATCAACACCAAGGTCTATTGCTCTGAAAACTCTTCACTTTTCTTTCCCGTTTATCTCTCTCTTTCTCTATCTCTCTCTTTCTCTCTGTTTGTTTATGTGTGTCCCTCCCTCCTTCTCCCTCTCTCTCTCTCTCTTTCTCTTACTCTCTCTCTCTCTCTCTCTTTCTCTCTGTTTGTTTATGTGTGTCCCTCCCTCCTTATCCCTTTCTCTTTCTCATTCTCTCTCTCTCTCTCTTTCTCTCTCTGTTTATGAGTGTCCCTCCCTCCTTCTCCCTCTCTCTCTCTCTCTCTTTCTTGCTCTCTCTTTCTCTCTCTCTCTCTCCCTCTCTCTCTGTTTATGTGTGTCCCTCCCTCCTTATCCTTTTCTCTTTCTCATTCTCTCTCCCTCTCTCTTTCTCCTTTTCTCTTGCTCTCTCTCTCTTTCTCTCTCTGTTTATGAGTGTCCCTCCCTCCTTTTCTCTCTCTCTCTCTCTTTCTCTTGCTCTCTCTCTCCCTCTCTCTCTCTGTTTATGTGTGTCCCTCCCTCCTTATCCTTTTCTCTTTCTCATTCTCATTCTCTCTCTCTCTCTCTTTCTCTTTTTCTCTTATGTCCAAGAGATTTTTTTTTTTTTTTTTTTTTTTGTGGTTTATGTCTTAACAAGAACTCGAATGTCCAGGCAGTCAATTACTGATATGTTGTAATAATATCTCATTTTAGATGCTGTTGAAATGTCGTTCAATTTATTTTCTGGTTTACCGTGTGTGTGCGTGTGTGTGTGTGTGTGTCTGTGTGTGTGTGTGTGTGGTGTGTGTGGCGTGTGTGTGTGTCTGTGTAGTGTGTGTGTCTGTGTGTGTGTGTGTCTGTGTAGTGTGTGTGTCTGTGTCTGTGTGTGTGTCTGTGTAGTGTGTGGTGTGTGCGTGTGTGTGTGTGGTATGTATGTATGTGTGGTGTGTGTGTGGCGTGTGTGTGTGTCTGTGTAGTGTGTGGTGGGTGTGTGTTTGTGTGTATGTGTGTTAGTGTGTGTGTGAAAGAAAGAAAAAGAGAGAAAGAGGAAGAGAAAGAGAGACATAGAGAGAGATTTAATCCATACAGTAGATCTTAATCATTAGACTTTTAAGTGCAAGTAACATTCTATAAGCATCATCCTCCCTTTTTCACTACTCCTCGAACCTGACAAATCTATCATAAATATTCCCTACTCAAAACCCCGTCCCAAGCAACAGAAATCTTAGAAATGGCGCTGGAATCGAGCTACATAGAAATAAATTTCTGTACTTTCGATCCCATGAGCTATTTTATGATCATGATAATAAAAAAAAGTGTGATTAATTTAGATCATTCCATAAACTAGGTTAGAAATGTTTATCTGGTAACGAGTGCCTCTTTTAGATCAAATAGAGTATTTTCGATCGCGTTCCATTGGTTTCCCGTCAACGTCGAAAAGATTTTCGTTATATCCGTTGCTGAGGTAACGGTTTTGCGAGTGCCGGTAATCAACCGAAATTTATTTTCTATTTATGCATTCGAGCCACAAGATCTGTTTCGTATATTACTTTGAGTTGCGTTTTAATGATTGATGACTATGATGAAAAGGAATAGCTCTCTTTTTTTATTAGTACTATTATCATTATTATCATTATCATTGTCACAGCTTCATTATTTTTTATTATCAACGTCGTTGTTTTGTTCTCATTATGTGTGTGTCCCTCCCTCCTTCTAACTCCTTCTATCCCCCACCCCTCCCCCCTCTCTCTCTCTCTCTTTCTCTCTCTCTCTCTTTCTCTTTTCTCCCTCTCTCTCTCTCTCTCTCTCTCTCTTTTTCTCCCCCCCCCCCCCCCCGCCGCTTTCTCTAGTAGTATTAGTATCATCAATACCACCATTATTGATATTGTTGTTCTTTTTGATAACATTGTCCATAATGTTATTGTTATTATCTTTATCATTACTATCATTGTTATCATTGTCATTTTATAATTATAATCTCCATTGCCCTTTTAATCAAAGTCAGTATCAATACTATCATCAGCTTCTTTGATGTAATCACTATCCTCGTTATTATGATAATGAAAATTATCATTATCATCATAAACATTATTTTTGTTATCATCACCAGCATTATTATCATTATCATTATCATAGCTATTATCATTATCAATATCAGTAGTAGTATCATTATCATTATCGTAATCGTTTTTATTGTTATCTCTATTAGTATTATAATCATTATCATTAACTCTTATTATCACTGTTGTTGTTATTGCTATTATCATTATTATTTTCACTACTACTATCAGCGACACCAATATTATCATTCATATCATCGTTATTATTATTACTTTCATTATTATCATTTCACGATGATTAGTATTATAATTATCACAATGAAACTGGAATAATTAGTGTTTCTGTTACAAATGCCTTTGCGTTACTATGATAATTATCGTGTTTTTATCATTACAATTTCTGTTATCATCACTGTTGTTATTATTGTCTTCCTTAATATTAACTTTTTTGTCATTATTGCTTCTATCATAATCAGCAGTAATATTATTATATCCATAATTATATTTATTCCAGATATGTTGTTAATTATATGATAATTATGTTGTTATAAGTTATATAGAAATTATGATAATGATAGTGATAACAAAGATAATTATGTTAATGATAATGATAATAATAATGATGATGACAAGGATGATTATGATGATAAAGGTGGTGATGATAATGACAATAAGAAAAATAATAACTATAATGATGATAATACTAGTAATGATCATCATCGCAAAATGAAACACCCTCCTTACCATATAAATATTCTTACGCAACCCTTATGAAATGTCTACATAACGAGCTTACTAACAATTGGGGTTCTAATATACGCTCCAG